>CBVK0100543128.1:0-17886 GCA_900067695.1 Picea abies | reverse complement strand
ATATCTCCACAAATGAGCAGATAAGCAAACATTTTGATGAAACTTCTGTTCAAGATGAAAGAGTTTGCGTACTCAAGATGGAGCTCGTGGAGACAACTTCCTTATTGAAAAAGGAAGAGATGACTCCCAGGTTGGGAGGGAGCACTGATGTATTATTGATTGATGGACATTCATTTTTTAGTTCGAAGAAATGGTCCAAGAAAAGCAGATTCTTTCCAGTTCGGAAAGTGGATTGAGATTTCTGATGGACAACAATTTCCCATTGTGGTTAACATGGGAAATGGTCTAGATTGTTGATGTACCATAGACAATGACTTCCCATTGTGGTTAACATGGGGAGTGGTCTAGGGCAGTCTCTCTTCTTGAGGGTTACTCAAGAAGATTGGTCTGCCTCGCCGGACAACGATTTCTCATTGTGGTTAACATGAGGAATGGTTCGTTTTGGAGGTTGGTACAGGACAGTCTTTTACTCTTGTGGTTAACAGAGGAAATGGTCTGGATACTCATTCCTTAGGGTTTATACATTCTCTCCAGGGTGCACTTTGATTAGTGTAGGAGGAATGGCCCAGGGTGGGGAATGGTCCAAGCTCAACAATTAGGGACATACATTCCTTAGGGTTTATACATTCTCTCCAGGGTGCACTTTAATTAGTGTAGGAGGAATGGCCCAGGGTGGGGAATGGTCTAGGCTCAACAATCAGGGACATGCATTCCTTAGGGTTTATACATTCTCTCCAAGGTGCACTTTGATTAGTGTAGGAAGAATGGCCTAGGGTGGGGAATGGTCAAGGTTCAGAAGACATGATAGTTATTCTTCCTTGCTTGAGAAGAATAGTCTAGATATCTCATTGTTGTACTCTGAGGGCAGATATTCTTTCAGATCTCACAGATGTGAGTGAAAGATTGGCCCAGATGATTCAGTTTATATCATAACATTGTTTCTATGCAGGGTGATATTAGATGATTGTTATGAAGATTATATGACAGTAGACGTATACTATTGTGGTGGATGTGTTCCACTGTTCGTGACTATACATTGCTGATCAAATACTTGTGTGCTACTTGGTGTGGTAGTGTACCACTAGATTGTAGTTATGTACTACTATGGATAGACACAATTGTGTTCTATTTTGTTCCGATTACCTTGAAGACTATCAACAGTTTGGTAAATGATTATCATCCAGATGAATGATTAAAGGACAAAGATTTCCCAGATGAAAAATGGTTCAGAACATCTACTCTTCTATGACCAGATTAGAAGAATGGCTCTTGTATCACTCTGTGGTGTGAGTGACTTATCCAATATCATGTCTGGTTACTCAGATTAAGTATGGTTTCGAGAGATGATGCAGCTAATGACATCGATGGTGATAATGATGCTCATGATCTAGTCATGAGATAGTCTAGACGACTATGTTGATGCTACCGGGTGAATGGTATGTTTTTGTGCTCAAGACCGTTACCTGTAATACCTCCCTAGCTAGGAGGGAGTGTTGATATTATGGTAACTGCGGGAGGTATTTACCTCCACGTGTAAACCTGACGAGGATAGAATACTCCGGGAAGCAAGAAGAAACCCTAATGAGTTGGATAATAACCCTAGAAGACTTGTCAGCTCAAGAAGATAGTTTATATTAGGTTATCAGCCTCCAAGAGAAGAAGTCGGCCAGAAGAAATAATAATATACTGAACAGACAGATACCTAGAATGAGAAGTCGGCCCAGACAGTTAGCCAGAATTAGTATAAATACAAGAGGCCAGTTCTCATTTTGGCAGGCAGTCTTAGAATTGCAGAGCAACAACTTGTGCACACTGTAGTGCCCAGTCTTGTGCATAGGTTTGAGGAGAGATGCCATTGCAGCTGCTGCAGCTAGCAGATCACGTTTAGCTTGGACCATCTTTTGGCTAGGGTTTGGAACATCTGATCAGCTCTTATTGGTGCGCTGTCCTTGGGGAAAGGTGCACTACCCTTTGTTTGGGTATCTAGCCTAGAGTTTGCTTCTAGAGTGATTCTCTGTCAAGGTTAAGGTGCTCGGAGGGTGCCTTCGGCCTATGGTTGGGTGACAATAGAGATATTTTCAATGGTAAAACGAGCACATTCATTATATTCTAACAATAATGATCATTAAATTGTTTGAAGATTATTGTGAATGTGACAACAATTATATGAGTATACATATACACACATGTGCGCAATATGCACAACTTGAGTTGGCATGAATTGTGCAATTATGTAACTTGAGAAGTTATGTTGGCATAGGGGCAGACCCAGGGTTTAATGCTAGTACAACAATGCTACAACAAAGCCCTAACTACTGGCCCTTTCGGAAACACCTGCGGAGTAGATGAAGTCTCACCCGAGGTAGACGCAGGGGTGGTTGCAAGACTCAGGTGTCTGCAACCTTAGCTGGGACACAAATATGTGATTATAACACTTAATACAACTCTTAGTACCATCAGTCCCTCGATATGCAATCACTATTCACTTCGCTGATAAAACAGAGCTTCACAACATTCACACTAATCTACAGTATTTAAGCACTTAGCATATAAATGGATCAGAATGAGCATATCAAGCACTAAGCATGACTATCTTGATCAGATCTAATATTCTCACATATCATAATCACAAAGCAGAAGTAGATCCATCTAAACATATCAGAGCACTTAGAAAATAACATGTGAACACATCAAGACAAAACACAAAGCATATAACACAGTGTTTACGTGGTTCACCCCCACCCTGGGGCTACGTCCACTAACTCTTCTTCTTTATTGTGTTCAGTCAATCGGTTACAAGCACAAAGCCTTCAAAACCTTTGCTCTGCACAATACATAAGATCTGCGCAGCTCGCTAGATCCTTCTTCCTTGCGTTGTAGCACTAAGCTGTCTATAGTTTCGCACCAGGACTTGCACTCAGCTTTGCAAGTATTACACAGAATGCACAAAGACTTGATCACACAGATCTAACTCTTGGCACTTAGCCTACATCACATAATTATATTACTCCACTTTTACTTACATTGCCTATCCTTCTATTTATACATACAAAATAGGCCTAAACATGGGTAAACCCATGGGTCGACATCTCATTCCCGTTACATATTCCTAAAAACCCAAAAAGGGGCCCAAAAGGGGGCCGAGATCCCATGATCTCTGCTTCGTCTTGTGCTCCTCCTTCAACAGGCTATCGAGGTCCCAAAATAGGTCAACATGACCAAGAAACTCCCAAAACTTGGTCAAGGGCCAACAGGCCCCCAACACTCACTTGTGACTCGTCCCGAGTGACTCTGGTCTGCCTAGTTCTGCCTCGAATGCCTCGAGCTTGGCTCGAGCTACTTTGACTTGCTACTTTGTTGTGACCTCTTGTTCGATGAACTCCTGGATTACTGTGTTGTTCACTGGCCCTTCTAGGCACTATTCTGCTGTGATGATAACCTGTTCTAGCTTTGCTCCTTGGCTCTCGACCTCTGTAAACAACAAGCATGCCTTATCTTGTACTGATTGGATCCGTTGAGTTATGTCCATCACTTTTCTTTGGAGCATATGGATCTGCTGCTGAGATGTGCATTTTTCATGAGACCTCTTCATTCTTTCTACAACCGATAGGGCCTTCAGTTGCACCTGAAGTGTGTCTGCGTGCTGCTTCACTTCTTGGAGATGCGACTCCAGTGTCTGTAACTCTGGGTTCTTAGTGAGGTTTTCATATGTCTGGGAACTGCAGTTACTTAGCTTATTGCATTCCAATGCAAGAGATTTTAATCTGTCAACTACGCTGTGGGTAGTTGCTTCTCGCTAGTCCCTTACATCCTGCGGGGTATTGGGTATAGTCTATAATTCTAGATATGCGATGTGCTGTTGAAGCTGTTGGATCACTTCTTCGAGTTGTGCCACCTGCTGTGGAACTCTCTCTTTGGCCTTTACTTCGACAACTATCATAGAGCGAAGTGCTCTGTTGACCAGTTCCTTAACTTCGAGTTGCTCTACAAGCAACTGTTCCTTTTCTTTATGCAACTGGGATTTTTCTTCATCAGATTTTACTTGGAGATCAAGATTCTCTCGTTCTGCAGCACTGCGTTGGTCCTCAAGGTCTTTCTATACTTGTGCTAAAGCCAGGGTGGCTTGTGTTGTCTCCTCCTGTGCTCATTGAAGGCGAGCTTTGACTGTATCAACGATACGGTGGAGTTGAGCTGGCTCATCTCCCAGTTCTGGTGTTTCTGATGGCAGAGGTGCAGTGGAAATTGTGCGACTGGACTGTAGTGCCTGCTTTACTCCTTAAATTTCAACCTTGATCCGATTGAACACTTCCTCCTACTTAGCTTCTTACTTCTCTGCTGTCTCTAGCGAAGCATCGTTCAGTGCCGCAATGATGAAGTCAAAGTCGTTTGAGGTGAGGATGGTCTCAAATTTGGTCCTGGTTTCTTTTGATTTCTTCTTTGAAGAAGGTTTCAGAGGGGAAACCTTCCTTTTCTTCGAGGGGTCCTCCTTGTCTCTAGGCGGTTTAACCTTGCATTTCTTTTGTTGAAATTTTGCACCATCTATCTCTTCACCATCTCCTCCTTGCTTTGCTGAGATGGAAGTGGTCTTCACAGACGTGCTATCTAAATCCTAGACCTCTTCGGTTTTCTTTATATTGCTAGGTCCAGGGGTATCATGCGTTGCTTATGGACTGTCTAAGTCGAACATCTCCATGGGGTTTGCTGAAATGAGGAGGTCCGCCGACTGTTCCTTGGTGATTTCCTCCAAATCCTCCTCTGTCAACTTGTAGTATGATTTCAACTGTTGTTTGTGCTCATCAACACGCGCTGTGATAGAGATGAAATGGTGGTCCACGCTGAATTTCATCAAGGGCTTGAACCTATGGAGAAAGTTCGAGGTTATACGAGGTTCAGACTAGATGGCTATCTTCAGTTGGTTGTAATAAGTGTGGGACACGACATTTGATTTCCATTGCTTGCTCATGTCACTGGAGTACCACAATGTACTGAAATTCACGATAGAGGTTCAAACGGCTTGATGTCCGGGAAGGTCGCACCTTCTGGCATATCCCATGCGATGAAAGAGATCAAGATGAGAAGCTAGCTGAAGTGGAACTCATATCCTTGGTTCTGCGCTTCCCTGCAGTCCAGTTCCAGCTGGTTTACGAGGTACTTCACCCAATTCATTTGAAGTCCTTTTGCGCACTTCCTTGCAAGGTCGACTACGAACCCCGTGACTTGGGTGGGTCGATTCTTCCGCACCAACTTTTCTGTGATCAATTGGCAGGCGAGGCGTACTGTGCTACTCCAGATAGAAGCTACCTTGTAGCCTCGCGTTCCCTTCTCGACATCGGCGTAAGTGTCCTCAATATTCTGCGCAAGAGCATGATCCCCGGTCTTTCCGGGGTAGAACTCCTGTGGGTCAGGGCCTTGCATGCTTAGCCCTGTGATATGATTGATCAACGTTGGATCCACTGTGATGCGGTGGTTCAACCACAAATATCTACCATGGTAGCAGGACAACAACAACTTGATGCATGCGTTCACTTCTTGGTGCCTACCAAAGTGAGGAATCTTCATGACATTGAGCAATGTGGACTGCGCGAGGTTCATGGTCCATGAATGGGGAACGATCTTCAGGTTATTTCCCTTAGTTTTGGTCAGATACTTGTGTGGGGTGAGCATGTTGTACGACTTCCTGTCACGGAGGTTGAAGTCACTAAACTTCAATGCTGTGATCTTATCTTGGTCTGTGCACACTGCACGTATCCATTTCGGGAGGTACGCAGTGACCAAAGCATACTCAAACTCTTTGGGCACACTGTCTTGATTGATTGCGCCGCTCAGGGGTGGTAGATAGGTAGGTAAAATACTCGGAATCAGCTTGGCATTTGCGAGATCGTCTCTATGCTTAGTTCTCTTTTCATCTACTGGTCAGGATGGACCGGCTCAAGCAGTAGAGGGAGAGGCCGACAGTCCTCTCATCGAAGATGCTTGTACACATGTAGACACTCCTCTCTCCAACATGACTCTTTTAGTCATTAATTCGAGGAGAACTTCCGTTACTGATTCTTCAACTGCGGTGAGCTCGTCGGACATTGTTGAGCCTCTAAATTGACATCCCCACTACCCTATTATACTCCTCATTTATACCTTTTTGGGCTACCTAAGCTTGGATAAATGGCAAAGAACACTACCATTAGCCATTGACAAGGTCATAAGGTAAAGTATAATTGAATTCATGCATTTTGTGGTTTATTGAGCTAGGAGACTAAATATTTCATGTACTATTGTTTTAAATTTCCACGTGTAACCTTTGACCTCTAGATAAGTCTGACATTTCTGTATCAGCTCAGCCATCCGGTACTTATGTGCCAGATTGCCACTGTCCGAATCTGGTACCAAGCACACCTTCCATTCAGATCCGGTACCGAACCATTCAATGTCGCGATCCGGTACCAATGACCACAGACTGTTCTAGTCTGGTACCAACCACTTGCGTGCTGTTCGGATCCGGTACCATCTACCGAATCTCACCTGTCATGATCCAGTACCAATACAAGAAGTAGAATATACCAAGTTTATCTCCAGATCGTGCCCAAGATAATTGTTGGATGTTTGTTGAATCATCAAATCTCTAGCAAGGCTATGTTAAGTTAGTTTGTTTATTGCTTCATCCTCATACACTTCGTGTTATGAGGATGAAGCTTAAAATATGTAACCAAATATATAAATTTGACAATTGAATGATCTGCTAAAGATTTCACCTCCTTGTGTTTCATGACTAAGACTGTTTAAATAGTCATGGCAAGGATGGTGGAAGTAGTGGAGAGATAGCATAACACAACATGTGAAGCAACGTTGCATATTGTAGAACATATTCTGAGTTGAATTTTAATAGAAGGATGTCATTTATTTCCATGTCTTGATCGTTTATGAATGAATGTGAGTTGAGTTGTTAGCATAATCTAATTCTATGTTTTGAGATTTGAGTAAGAGTGATGTGTGGATTGAAAGCAAACTTACTGTAGACTCCAGTCGTTGACCTGTTGAAGCAGCAAGGGCCCACCGCCCAACAAAGGTCAGCATCTTTGTATATTAGTGTTAGCATTTGATTTCAGTAGCATAATCGTGAGATTAGCTAAATCTTGTCTCTTTCAGATGATAGCAGTATAGTTTAGTCTAGGATTTCGATTATATGATTGCTTAGAGATATTTACTTATGTTCTGTTTCTGTTCTTATGAATTTGGTTTTGCTTAATGGACATGTATGTTGACAACAGTAGTCAAACGTATTTGGAAAAGAACTAGTGAAGTTCACAATAGAATATTGTGAACCACAACATACCCAGTATATTGATTATTGAACTGCCCATGCTATGTCTTGATGGTTGATGTGTGATTCCCTTTTCAGAGTGTGATTGAATGGTTAGCTTCCTGGGTCAGATATCAGAGTTGATTTGTCAAAATAACTCCATCTCATACTTGCATGTGCCCTAATGGAGTAGATAGCCTCTCTGTTGAAGACAACCAAAGTGTGTTTTTGTTTGCTAGTTTGATTTGTTTCCAGCATGCATAATCTAGAATATTTCTATACTCATGACATTAGAATTACCTTTCTTATTGGTTTCTTGTAACTCTGTTGATTACGAATCCCAGATTGATAATTAATGAGTGCATTATACTAAACATATAAGTAGCACAACATTTTGGCGCCGTTGCCGGGGAGTTGCAAACGGTATGAAGTTATTTTTAGTTTAGATTGTTTGCATAGTTTTTGAATGATTTTAAAGGCTGCTTGAGGGAGGAGGATAAAATGTTTAAGACCTGAGTGAAGAGCCACGCGGCCACTAGAGTGGGGTTCTTCGAATCCAGGTTGCCTTCTTACCTTCTAGATAGAATTAGGATTTCAATTCAGTTAAGAATCAAATTTCCATTTTATGCATAGATATAGAGATAATAAGGGTAGATTTGTAAGCTCTAAATATTCAAAAACAACCCCCCCCCACTAATCCAACTGACACTGGTGCAGGAAAAATTCCACTAAGAGGAAGTTCAAGGGGATCCATTGAGGAACCTAAAATGAAAGAATCAACATTGGGGCAGGCAGAATGTGAATCTGTTGAAGGAATTGAACGTTTAGGAGACACACAAAATCCAGTTTCTGAACCATCTATCAGTGGAGGAGGAACACCTAGCGAAATGGTAGAAGAAGAAGGAAATGTAACCACCGAGACTGAGACCTTTGGGTTTCCAATCTTGGATATTTCCAGAAACATCATCATGAAAAACATCCCACTATCATCGTTACCCACTTTCAGAGGTATGTCAACTGAAGATCCAGACTTATTTTTATTCAAGTTTGACATATTATGTAGAAGCTATAACTACTCAGATGATGCCCAAAAACTTAAGTTCTTTCCTGCCACAATGAAGGATTCGGCCTTAAGATGGTTCATGAGCTTAGGAGAAAATACAATTCTCTCTTGGGATCAGATGAAAGACACATTTTTACGGAAATACCAAGACTATTGTAAGGATAATGCTAAAAATGACATTTTTAAAATGCAACAAACAGAAGATGAAAGCCCTAAAGACTACTTAGAAAGGTTCTTATACAACTATCAGAAATCAAAATTATTCACCACAGACATAGCTGTAGTAAGAACTGTATTTTTGAAAGGTATTAGAGATGACTGCATAGAAGTTTTAAACTTGTTAAGTTCAGGAGATGTGCACCAAAATCCTTTTTCAGAGATTGCAGATTACTGTAAAAGATACTCAAGAGGACAAGATAAAACATGCAAAGGACCAAGAGATTATTTTAGCAGAAATACAAGACAAAGCTTAGGGATTGTCACCAGAATTGAGTTAGGAAAATTATTAGAGAAATTTAAAACAGACATCTTGAGCACAATCAGTAACCAGTTAGATACCCTAAAACTGAAAAAGAAACAAGAAGAAGAGACTGTTTTAGCAATCTATTGTCCTAGATGTTGAAAGAAACATGGTGAGAAAGAATGCCCATTAAATGTCATAGAAATCTGTGGCCTGTGTACACTAGAGCACCCCACATCTGAGTGTCCAACTTTGCTTCAGCTACAAGCCATGTATAGGAGAGGAGGAGTCTCACAAGAGCAACCATACCCTTCCAAAAGACCTTGAAGAGCACAAAACCCCAATGCATTTTATGACCCTAATGCACAATATCAACAACAACAATGGGGTCCTCCTCCAATGCCCTATCCACAATGGACACCTCAACAAGCTCAAACTCAACCTTGGCAACAAGGTTGGAGGGGGCCTATGTATGAGAATCCCTATTACCCTACATATCCACAGTATCCTGTAAACACTTCCCAATTACTACCTGGATTTAACCCACCGCAGATGCAAGCTTTACTTCCACCTCCTATACAACAACAATTTACAGTCCCCTTAGACCCTAATCAGCAGCAACAAGTATCTATAAATGCCAATCAACAACCACAAAACCAAGCTGCCCACAACCCTTCGAGACCAACAGCAATCCCTGCCGAGCCAATCCCTAACCCCAATAATAAACCCACCCACCCTATGTAGAATGCATAAGTTCAAACCTTTCCCACCTATGAAATTCAACTAAGATCAGGGAAAATTGTAAATCAATCAAATCCCGGGGTAATAATTCAAGAAGAAAATAATAATTCTGAAGAAGGAAACACTCAAACCATCCCTGTAGAATAAGAGACTTCCCCTCCTATTCCAACCACTTCTTAGTCTGTAGGAGTACCTCAACAAGTTAATCTTCCACCCTACCTTGAAATATTATTAAAGAATAAACCTGACCCACCCTTGCACAAAGACATAGAGGATGAGTTACAAAATGTGTGTATAAAAATACCTTTGCTGCAAGCCATTAAGGATATCCCCATATATGCCAAAATCATAAGGGATATTTTCCTTAAGAAACTAGGAAGGAAGAAGAAGGAACCTCCCCTTGTTCAGGTGGTGGGGCAATTATCTGAAATGCCATACAAATATAATGACCCTGGGAACCCAGTAGTCACTGTTAAAATTAATGGTATTTCCTTACCAAACACACTCATTGATTTGGGTGAAGCAATTAATGTAATGCCTTCTGACACTATGCAAAAACTCCAAATAAACCAGTTGAGACCAACCCAAACCATGATAGAGTTGGTAGATAAGTCAGTCATTAGCCCTGCAGGAAGTCTAGATGATGTCACAATCACTCTAGCTTCTTGGGAGTATCCAGTAGACTTTCTAGTCATCTATTCTAAATTATCCTCCAAACCAGGACACCCTGTGGTTCTTGGCCATCCTTGGCTAGCCACAACAGATGCCTTTATCAGTTGTCAGTCTGGTGAGATGACTATATCCAATGGCACACATAGCCAAAAGCTTGTCCTCTTCCCTCCTGCCCAACCGACACAGAAGATACCTGTTTTCTTAGAAAACCCTTATGGCGAGGAAGATTGCATCAGACCCTTGTTAACACTTGAACAAGTAAGAGGAATGCAAGAACAATCAGATGAACAAGTCTTAAGTTTATTTTTGGCTGATACAAATTGCATTGAATATCCGAGGTCTTTTGCAGAGTTGTCACACATTTTCAGTTCCGAATTTCAACAAAATTGGCACCATGATATCACTCAATTATATACTTTATCACCAGCTTCCTCAGAGAAGGAAGAAAGTACTGAACTTGTTGAGATTAGCCTAGTAAAACCTTTAGATATCAACTCTATTTCGGAACCAAAACAAAAGTCACAAGTAATTGAAATGCTCCAAAGACAATTTGATGCCTTTGCATGGGATTATGTAGACATGAAAGGCATTCACCTTGACACATGCACACATCATATCTACACTAATGACCAAATCAAACTAGTTAGACAGCCTTAGCGAAGGATGAATCCAACCCTCAAAGATATTGTAAAAGAGGAATTGCAAAAACTCCTTCAAGCCAATCTCATATACCCCATTTCAGATAGTCAATGGGTGTCTCCACTTGTCATAGTTCCCAAGAAAAAATGGTAAGTGGAGAATATGTGTAGACTTCAGGAAGTTGAAGAAAGCCACCCATAGGGATTATTTTCCCTTACCATTTATTGATCAGGTGTTGGATACCTTGTCTGGGAAGAAGTATTTTTCATTCCTAGATGGGTTTAGTGGTTATAACCAAATACAAATAGCACCCGAAGACCAGGAGAAGACCTCTTTCACCTGCCCATGGGGAACCTATTCTTATAGGGTTCTTCCTTTTGGACTTTGCAATTCCCCAACCACTTTTCAAAGGGCTATCCTAGCCATTTTCTCTTACTTGACCAATGATTGTGTGGAAGTCTACATGGATGACTTTACAATCCATGGAAATGACTTCCAGAAAGCTTTGACCAGTCTAGAAAAAGTCTTGATTAGGTGTAAGGAAACTAATCTTTCCCTAAGTAATGAAAAGTCAAAGATGATGCTCACTGAAGGTATTGTTTTGGGACATCACATCTCTGGTTTTGGAATGAGAGTTGATCCGGTAAAGATTCATATTTTCACACAAATCAGAATACCTTCCTCACAAAAGAAGTTCACAGCTTTTTAGGGCATGCTGGCTACTATAGAAGATTCATTCCGAATTTTACAAACCTATCTACCCCTTTATTCAAGTTATTATCTAAAGAAGCTGAATTTAATTGGGATGGTGAATGCCAAGTATCTTTTGAGATTCTAAAATAGAAATTGTGAACTACCCCTGTATTAAGAGGACCAAATTGGTCCCTTCCTTTTCATATATGTACCGATGCCTCAGACACAACCCTTGGGGTAGTTCTTGGACAAAGGGAAAATCAAATGCCTTATGCTATTTACTTTGTCAGTAAAAATCTGTCTCCAGCAGAAGTTAATTATACGATCACAGAAAAATAATTATTAATTGTGGTCCATGCTATCAATAAATTTAGACACTATATTACAAGATATCAAGATTTTGTACACACTAATCATTCAAACATCAAATTCTTAATGAACAAACTTGTAACAAACCCTAGAGTTACAAGATGTCTGTTATTATTACAAGAGTTTAATATCAACATTATCGATAGACCTGGTAAGGATAATCTTGTCGCTGATTTCTTATCTAGAATGATTCATCTGGGAGATAACGCACCAGTAGATGATAACTTTCCTGATGAAAACTTGTTTGCTATTTCTACATTTACTCGGTATGCAGATGTAGCTAACTATCTGGTGACAGGGAAGATGCCTCATAAATTGTCTCCTAGAGAAAAACATAAAGTAATTAAGCTAAGTGCAAACTACATGTGGCACGATGATTGTATCTACAAAACAAGACCAGATTTGGTAATTAGAAGATGTGTAAGGGAAGATGAGATCCATGATATTTTGCAAGCCTGCCATGATGGTCCTTGTGGAAGACACTTTGTTGACAAGAGGACCGCTTATATAGTTCTGCAATCTGGTTATTATTGGCCTAATATTTTCAAAGATGCTAGAACTTATGTATCCAATTGTGATGAATGCCAACGAATGGGTAAGCCTAGTGCACGAGACCAAATGCCACTTCAAGTCCAAGTAGTCATTGAGCCTTTCGAGAAATGGGCATTAGATTTTGTAGGGCCCATTAACCTTGCATCTAAAAATAAAAAGTATATACTTGTATGTACTGACTATGTGACTAAGTGGGTTGAAGAAAAAGCTTTACCAACTGCAAGTGAACAATCAATGGTGGATTTCCTTTTCAATGACATTTTTACTAGATTTGGGGTACCTCGGGAAATTGTGACTGATCAGGGAACTCAATTTACCTCTAATCTAGTCAAAACTGTTACCGAATAGTACCAAATCAAGCACATGAAATCTACACCCTATCATCCACAGGAAAATGGACAAGTAGAGTCTACCAAGAAAGTCATTGAGTCCATTCTTACTAAAATAGTACAACTACACCACAAGGATTGGGCTGACAGATTACTAGAAGCCTTATGGGCTTATAGAATCACCTGGAGGAATACAACATGACATACACCTTACGAGTTGGTGTACGAGAAGCAGGTGCTTCTCCCTATAGAATTCCAGATCAAAACCTTCAGGACTGCAGTACAAGTTGGCATGAACTTAGATGAAGCCCAACAACAAATACTCTTGTAGCTTAATGAGATGGACGAAATCAGGCAGGAAGCACTTCAAAGAACCACCCTCATTCAAGAGTAGAGAACAAAATGGCATGACAAGTATCTCAAAAAGAAAAATTTTCAACCAGGAGATTGGGCCCTATTGTATGACAACAGATTCAAGAATTTCAAAGGTAATTTAACTACTTGTTGGATCAGACCTTATGAAATTGATACTGTCTATGATAATGGTTCAATCAGGATAAATACAATTGACGAACATCAGACACCACTACTTCTGAATGGTCACCGGTTGAGAATTTATAACAAACCTCTGTCAAAAGAGGAATTTTTGACACATGTACTACATAATTCAGATATGCAGGTGATCAGTAAGGAAGGAAACCTTCCTACTGATCCACATTGATTGATTGATTTACTTAAAAAAAAAAAACTATGTACATAGGTGTGGATTGTGTTTTGTTAATAAGCTAAAGGTAACAATGGATTCTTACCTCCTTTTGTTTTACTTTTGCATTTTATCTTTGTAAGTAGATTTCTATAATTTATTTGATCCTTCATGAACTTGCTAAACATCAGTTGGTAGGCATCAACAATACTCTGTTTAGTCCGGTACCAGCAGTGCTGATCCGGTACCATAAATCCTATTCTGGTCCGGTACCAACAGTCCTGTGCTGGTCCGGTACCAAAAGTCTGTCCTTATACGATACTATCAAGACACATCACCTAATTGACAAGGAATTCTATGCCTATTTCAAAATCTTATGAAGTATGAAGCCATGCAGTAACCACTTAAGCTGGAACCAAGAAGCCAAATGCAGCATCAAATGGCAGCCCTTATGAAGCAATAATTTCTTTTGGTTCTGTTGCTGACTAAAGGGAAGCATTTTAATTTCTTTTGGTTTTGTTGCTAGCTAAAAGGAGAATTTTTAATTTCTTTTGGTTCTGTTGCTAGCTAAAAGGAACAATTTTTAATTTATTTTGGTTCTGTTTGTTGACAAAGAAGACATAATCTTTACCTATGATTGTCTAGAGGTTGCCTTTATCTAGTATTTCAGCATGATTAAAGGGATAAAAAATATATTAGCCTACAAGTAACTATCTCACCCTAACTAGACTTCAATAGTATTCATTGGATTATCTTTACTAAAGAGTAACATATGAGTATACGAACACTCTCTGTCATGGGCACACTAGGAAAACTTTTATGGAATAGGATGTATCAGTACCCTAAGGTAACTTTAGGTCATTCTCTTATGGACAAACTTAGACAAAATTATACATATAGATCATTCTAAAGAAATAATGTGCATACATAAGTTTATTTTTCCTTAAGAAAAAACTTTATAGACATTCAAATAAGAGAATATACCTTCCAACCCAATACCATCCTAGCCTGCAAAAAGGTTTTCAGATGAGCCTCCCCTGTCACCGTACAAAATCACTCTTTAATAAAAACCGAAATAGGTGACTATGGAGAAGAAGCCTTTGATGGAAAAAAGGTTTAAGAGACTAACCCGCCGGGATACTGAACAGGTCTGCTGGAAACGAGTATCGGTCTGTGGTATGACTAGGAAAACCCATCGGGGTACTGAACAAGCCTGTTGGAAATGGGGCATTCTACCTGGGGAAGGGATGTCTCTCACTAATTATCATAACTACCCCACCAAAGTACTGAACAAGCTTGCCGACAGTGGGTTCTGGTTGAGAAATGTCTCATCTATACTTGTCTGATTTAAAAATTCACCTTTTTCATCTAAAAAATGAATACTACAAGCAAAGGCCACTGTTGACACTTATAAGATACAAACTCCATATTAACAAACAAGATAATTACTACAAACAAATGTCCATTTGAGAATTACCCTAAGTCAAATTTACCGGTCTGACATCTAAAGCCTACATTACATAAGAAGGAAACTTCTTAAGAGTGGAGCCCTAACTAGGGAGTCTAATCTACTTATACTGTGAAATTTACCCATAACATCTAATGATAGTAAATCTTTGAAGCAAGTTAGGTTGGATCTGTTCTTCTGACAAAAATATAAAAACCTCCCTGTTTTCACTGCTGAATGCTACCCTTGTCAATAAATCATCAAAAGAAAGGCAATTTCAAATATTTTTAGTCATGTGATCATATGCTAGGTGATAAATGTACTTTTGGAATTTGATTTGGTTTCTTTTCTCTTATCAATTTTCTTCCATTGTAATACAGGGTGTTGAAACTTCTTGCATAAGGATATGCAACATCCTTGGCATGGGGGAGGGTCAAATAGCTCTTTCAGGACTCTTTTTTAGACTCACATCTCATTTTCAGAAACTAGCATTTTCACCTTACAATCCTGTAGAACCAGACACAAAAGAATACAAGCACATAATAAATAAGTTTCATGAAGTACAGGAAATTCTAGTACCAAGCTTCCAAAAAAATCTAGTCTAAAAAGATGAACTCTGACAATCTACAAGCCTCAAATACAAAGGCAGTCGCATATGCTATGGGTATTGATTATACAATGATAAAATCAAAGGTAACATGGTATTATTTATTTTCCTTTGCTTATAAAACTACAATAGGTATGAAAATGTATACTAGATCTTATGACCTTAGTGTTAAAACCATGCACCTAACTTTCACTTCCCTCATACCCATATGCTTAACCTTAATCAATCCTCACATCACATAAGCGCTTGAAAATGATTGAGGGAAAAATCACATCAAAAGTGTGAATATGGAGCATGTCCAGTAATGATGTGCCACGACCCTAAACCAAGAACGTACTTCATCCTTAAGCAATCAAAAACCTATCTCGTGTCATGAGTCATGATTCAACATCAAATTCACTGCTAAGAAGTCCAATCACCTATCCCAAACAATAATGATGCTTCGACACCCAACGTTCCATCCCCATCATTGCACTAATGGGCATAAATGAAATGGCTTATCTGGGTGGAAAAGCCATCAAGATGAGCCTCATCTTGTCTTAATTTTCCCTTGAGACATCTTTACTTAAACTCACCGTTCGAATTATCGACGCCATCACCATATTTTTTCTGCCGTTACCAACCTTTCTCCAGTTCTGAGTCTACTTCTCTCTATGATATCTGGTACCAAACCCTTACCCTCATAGCTGACTAAATCCTTGCACTTCAACCTGATTTTTTTTACTCACAGTTTATAAAGATGGTTGTAATTAGACATGAACCGGTCTTCCAGATTTATAGGGAGACTGAGGAGTTCTAGCTATGCAGAGATAAGTATGCTAGAGCGGGATGGATTCCATTTTTGGAGAAATTCACAGGCTGTCATGAGAAGGTATCTCACGCATTTATTCAGGGTTACGATGGAGAGATTGTGCACATAGGCAATCTGCAGCTAACAATCAATGAAGAAACTTTAAGGGAAGCCATGGGATTACCTAGAAGAGGAGCCAAGTATTTCAAAGGAGTAGGAATCAATAAGGAAATATGCCAAATATTCCTGAAGGAAGACCATTATCACCCTGATTGGAAGAAGAGGATTTCTAGAAATTATATCAAGGAAGAATATCATCCTATGCTTTCTAGTCTACAACGATTCCTCACTTGTGAGGGCAGGTATGCTGTAACCTTCCTATATCATCTTAGGCTTTTGCTGCACTTTGAAGGAGGTCCTGAAATTGATTTCACATATTTTTTATGGATAAGTCTGAACAATATGGTAAGAGGTGTCAAATCCCTATCCAAAACTGAGAAGACTAGCATTTATCATTAGGGTCTTATTAAGATGTTAGTTATACATGAGATCAGAAAGCAAGGGTTTAGCTGGAAAACCCTCATCACTCAACACCTTCCCACAGAAAACAAACATGTAGAGGAAACCCAGCCTGCTCCAGATAAAGATAAGGAACCTAAAGAGTAAAAGGGAAAGAAAGATAAGGTAACTCCATCATCCTCCAGAATAGTGAGCCAAAAAGATAAAGCTAGTAAACAAGCAGGGCCCTCTTCCACAATCAATAAGATTTTTAAAAGTCAAGAATCAAAAGGTAAATCCGAATTAGTGGAGGATATCTCAACAGTAGCACTTGAGGAGAAGGCTCATATGACAAAAACTGTGAGGAAAGAGAAGAATAGCTCAGAAAAGATGAACAATCCATAGAGCAACCTCCTGTAACCATTCCATAGACAAGAAAGAGGAAAAGAAAACCTGTTAGCACTTTTGATCCACCACCCCCTTATAAAAGAACCATAAGGAGCATGGAAAATAAAGGTAAAGCAGTTGTCATCCCTCTTACACATGAAGATCCAATAGATCCTACCTCCCCTTCCCTAGACTTACCAGTCCAGGATGACACTCCTAGCTTAACTGAAGAGCAAGTTACTATCACTTTGTGTGGGATGAGGGAGGGAGTGGAGGAAAGAGAATACATCTAGCTAGAAACAATGGGGTCAATAAGGACCTTAACAAAAGGACAGATGAAGAAAAATATTGGGGAGCTGCAAAAGCAAAACCAGTAACTCAAACAAGAAGTGAAGGAATACCAACTACTGGACATGTATATCAAAAAGGAAAACAAGCAACTGAAGGCAACCAACCAACAACTTCAATATGACCATGAAGAGACTTCTAATAATCTCAAGAAGGTACTAAGACTCTTACAATACATAAGGGTCATAAAAAGGGAGCTGAAAGAAGAAGCCTCAGCTATCAACATCATTGACCCACAGAAGTAAAAGAATGGAGTCTCAAATTTTGAAAATTTTTGAGTTTGTTTCAGTTGCA
>CBVK0100543127.1:0-17888 GCA_900067695.1 Picea abies | reverse complement strand
TCACCCCCGAGCCAGGGCTATGAATCCACAAGGACGGTTCCAGAGTGTACTTGGGTTCCCAAACAAGTCATCTCTCAAGCTCTCACAGGTTTCCCAACACCCACAACAATCCAAGTACCCAACTCTCTTGTACCCAACCTATACCGCCCAAGAGAATGGACCTCCACCCTTCTCCGCCACGCAGTCCCTCAGGTAGTCCTTCTCCTTTTTCCAAGGCCTCTAGCACAACTGGTCCAGAATCTCAATGTTATAACTCTTAGGACTTGAATTTTTTATCAAAACCAGGCATGGGCCAACGCATCTCAGACATGCAGGCCCCAATTCATGGCTAGATTGCACCAGCGACCATTACAGCCAACTGTCCCATGGATAATTCTCAGCAGTTCCTTTCCCTTTACCAGGCCAAGATGCAAGTGAGGATGGAAAAATGGATAGGTAAGTGAGTGCATGGAAGTGTGTGAGGGAAATAATGGGATAACGTAGAGGTGACAAAGCATACGAGCCGACGACCATCCCCACAATCAAACTAGGGATGGGTTTAAGTATTTTCATGGGGAAATCAATAACCTCCTAGCCTTCCCCAAGAATCTCACGTAACTGATACCCTCCCTTAGGAAGAAATGTAATTAACATAGGAATAAACATTTATCCCCTCAAGCCCCCTCTCGTGTTGAATCATAGCCCCCTATAACTCTATTCCTTGTCTGTCTAGTAGCCAACGATGTGTTTATTATTAATAATGATCAAAGAATTACATTTCTTGGGAATACTGGCCCTTTAAATAATTGTTTGG
Source organism: Picea abies (assembly GCA_900067695.1). NCBI lineage: Eukaryota > Viridiplantae > Streptophyta > Pinopsida > Pinales > Pinaceae > Picea > Picea abies. The sequence goes on along the minus strand of CBVK0100543127.1, from coordinate 17,095 downwards.
GCACTCAGTCCTCTCAACATTGTAACAATACATTATTTTAAATGGGGGTTCAAAACCTGGGGTGTTACAAGAAACCCTAACTATTCTAACCCTAATAACTCACAAACTAACCCTATACTTAAGCTAAAACTTGACCCTCATATTCTACTTGCTATAGTGCACTTTTTGGTCAATTTTTGGGAAATTTTCATTGGGTAATTTTGTTGTTGTAATGCATTATATGTTACATCCATAAGGCTGATAAATTATCTGCATAAATGTTTTTATAATAGCCTTGTTTGACTGCTCAAGTTTCATACTATTTTGTGCAAGCTATATTAGTCATTGTAGGTTCACCTATTGCATATTTAAATAAACTTGTAGCAGCTTTTATTGCAGCCTTTGTTATCATTATATTGATGATAATTAATATTTTTTTATCGTTGAAAATTAGGGACAACAAGATTAACTTTCTTTTCCACCTAACGTACTATATGTAAGTGTGGATTTTCTTGTGTTGCGGCCAGGTACAAACACTTTTGCGAGTATCCAAATACTTGGCAACTTTAAACCACCCAAAGATGAGTCATCAAATCCTTTTTTCTCTTCCATAACCAACCTTTAGAGGGATACTTCTCTTCATTCCCTTCCATCCACTTCAATCCCCCTAGGGTCACTCGGATCTCCTCCCTAGAGTGACCTAGTCACCCTTGAAGTGCAGGACCTATATCAAGGTTACATTGGGTATAGTGTCCCTTAATTGTCGCCACTTGGTGATTGAGTTAGGATTTCCCCAACCTACAACTTGTGCGATAACAGGAATGATGTTGTTAATCCTCCTCAAAATCAAGTTCAAGGATGGCCAACAGCTTCATTGCCATTACCTCCTCCTCCACTCAAGTGGTCTCCATTGAAAAAAAAAAAGTATCAGATTCAAGAACCAGAGCCTAGTAAAGGAAAACAGTCTGCCCATTCTGACAACTCTAATCAATCTGTAACATCCTCACATTCAGTCACTTCACATTCCCAACACCCAAATCTTGAAGATAGACATGTTTATTTTTGGGATATGCATCTGAAAGCATCAACAGCAAGAGGTAAAACACCTATTGATGAATATTTAGAAATCATAAAGATAACAAAATCCCATGGAAGTGGACAGACGAAAACTGCCTCACATAAGAAATATGACTTATAATTTTGTAATGTTGTTTTATGATTATTCCATTGTTGGACGAATTTTATTTTGGGGCAGAACTTGCTATTTTTGGACATCAGTATGTTTGGTGTGTGACTCACTATTTTAGGATATTTTACAGCAGTATTTTTGGGCAACTTGATGAAATTCTTGTTGTAAGCAAATTTTTCTGGGCAAAAGTTGACATATTTTGAGATTTAAATATATATATTTTTATATTTTGTAGTCACAAGTTTGTTTTGAAATACTTCATGTGAGTTGATTGGGATAAATGTTTTGTTGATGTTTTAATGATATTTAATTATTTTGGTGCATAATTATTTGATGGGGGAACAATAGGATATGTTGAAAATTAAACAAAGAGTTGCTAGAGGGTCCCCACCTATTAGTTAATATTTATTATACCCTTATCATTTATTATTAATATTTAACTATGAGTTGTTCCTACTTAACTAAAATTAGTTAAATAAGTTAACCAAAAGTAGTTGAACTACTCAAACTACTTTTGGAAGGATAAAAGAATAATTGAAGGGACAAGTAAAAAAAGGAGAGGAGATAGAGACAAAAGTTGTGATAAGGTTTGCTCTTTATCTAGAATGAGATTGCATTACTACTTCATTCATTTCTAAAATACTTAAAGGCTAAAGACTTCTTGTTGATAGCAGGGTCTTATTGAAGGTGGTAACAAGGAGGACCAAGAAGCATTGATTATTGACATGCTTATAAGGTTGATCATATGTTTGTGATAGTCTATAAATTCTTATTGGATTTCTGAATTGATTTTCAATGTTGATTAGGAATTTTGTGCCAAGTCAAGGCAATGGAATTTGTGGCTTGTTGATCCATTTATTTTTCAGTCTTGGTTTTACTTGGGAGGCCCCAGTCATCTATGTGATGATGTAACCTTTGACTTCTAAGTATTTTCCTGGTTCTTACCCATTCTAGGTATGAAAGAATCTATTTGGCAGTGTTCCAAAATTGAATGAATAAAATCTTTTGATGGTTTTGAGGTCTTATTTTGGATTATGTGTGTGATCTCTTTTTAGATTTTTCGGTTTTCATCGAACCGTTTATATTTTTGATACAAATATTTTATTTTTCTTTATTATAAATCAACATAAAAGACAACATTGATCTCAAGAGCATATTTCTTGAAGGTTAATTGATACATTGATCTCAAGAGCATATTTCTTGAAGGTTAATTGATAATTTTTCAATAGGGATATAAACATAGGGTAACAATCCTGACTATCTTGCCTTAGCCTGGCAAGATTTGAAAATGCTGGTATTAGGATAGCCATTCCTTTTCATCAACACATGTTCATCCCTTGCCCCAATATAATAGTATTGAATCCTCTCCTATTATTTATAGCCATCATTGGATTTATCGTTGCAAAACCCAGGTCTGGTTGGGTTTTAATTTTGAATCCCTCACTCATCAAAGTTTCAAAAATTCTCACACCTAATTAGTCAATTTCGAGACCAACCAAAACCCAGACTATCAACAACCATGTGTTGGGGATATCTTGGGCTCAATTTTTAATTGTTCTTTGTGTGTCAAAAACCAGAAGTGTGACATATTGGATTTGAGAGGCTACCAAACAATGGAACCATCGTGGAGTGAAATAAAATGCATCTTTCTCACACCTAATTAGTCAATTTCGAGACCAACCAAAACCCAGACTATCAACAACCATGTGTTGGGGATATCTTGGGCTCAATTTTTAATTGTTCTTTGTGTGTCAAAAACCAGAAGTGTGACATATTGGATTTGAGAGGCTACCAAACAATGGAACCATCGTGGAGTGAAATAAAATGCATCTTAAGTAGGCACAGGGAAAAATTTTAGGGTTCCAGGAGCCAAATTGGAGAATTTACAATCAAATTCAACAATATGGAACATATGGTCACTGTCCTCTTCCACATAACTAATAGCTTAGACCAAGAAAGAAAGAGAACATTTTCTCTGGAGAAAGTGGTGGAAATACTATTGTAAAGAATGGATAGTTTGGAATAGGAACTCAAAACATTTTGAGAAAGAGAGGAGGAAAGACATCGAATAAATGAATTAGAGGATATCGTGGTGAGATACTCTAAAGGATGAATATTTTATAGTAGGAATGCAATCATTTCAGAGCAAGGGCAACCCCCCAACACTCCAATTCAAGGTCCAATATTCAAATATCAAGGAATTCTCAGGCTAGACAATCTGGTTTTGATCAAGAAGGAGGGGAAGTAGAGCTAATGGACATAGAAGACAATGTAAAAATTCAAGTTGAATTGTAGGATGAACCAATAAACAATTCAATAACTTGAATATGTACTTTAAATGCATTTTTTTGATGGGCTAATTTATCAAAATATATGCCAGTTGGGTTGCCTGGATATATATGTTTTTCATGTTTTAATATGATAGGAGGCTAGTAGATATGAACTCTGACTATAAAGAGTCAAATTTTGTAATATTTTTATTGTTTCTTTACCTCGACGCAACCCTTTTATATATACAAATCTTCAGTTTCTTTAAAAAAAAAATTAGAAGATTAAGTGTGATAGTGAGCCTAAGGCTGGGAGGAACATCCTTCATTTACAACCAATTGGAGGAATATTATCTCAAAGAAATATAAGTAAACTGACTATGTTGTTAAATGCTCTAATGTTATGTTTTTTGTTATGTATTGTTATGTTTTATGTACTTTCGTTGTGTTATAATTATGCATAATTGGTTAACATTTATGTTATGGGTTTATTACCCTTAGTTTGTTTAGATGTGAGTTTATATTTTTAATTTGCATTTTTATGAATGAAGCATTGTAGGAATGCATTCGTGTTTTAGAATCAAAATTTAATGTTTAAGGTTGTCATAACCTTGTTTTCTGCTAATGAATGCTACTACTAGTCTATAAAATTGATTTTGGTATTAGAGAAAACAAATTTAAGGTATTTTTGGTAGTACCTTGTATCCTTAGTTGGGGACAAAGGTTAATGGGTGGTGACAAGTACTAGTGGTGGGCTAGGTTTACAAGGTGATACGTATATTTTCCATGATATGCTCATGTATATAAATGAATGTATGAAAAGGAAAATACATAATAATATAGTAGCCACAAAAGTGGTTGCTTGAAGGGTTAAAAAGGGGTATATGATGCCACAAGAGGGGAAGAGGAAAGGGGTTAGTTGGGTGATTTGACTTTTTCATTTGTCTTTGGAAGTACTACGCTAACTTACCCATTCTTTCTTACAAGTTGTCTCATCAATATTTGACTTGTTTGTATAAACTAAGTACAAGTGTCATATCCTTGGGAAGAGAGTAGATCTCATACAAGAAAATGTCTCTCATTTTCTTTTCCATGCATTATATTATCATTGTGATTATTCACCCATTCGTGACAAAGGGGAGGAGATAAGCTCCCATGTTATGGGGATGTTTTCTCTAGTTGCAATGGTTATTATTACTATTATGGAAAGATGTTCCCGTGTGCTTGTGACATGAAAGATCCCATGGAAGTTGAGGAAGCTTGCAACTAAAAATGTGGAGGAAAATGGGATGGCTAGAGAGAGATACCATGCCTAGAATGTCCATAGTAGTTGAGGCAATGCCTTTGGACTTACAACCCTATTATTGCTTTTCATTGATTATTAGGATCGAAGTGTATTATTCTATCCCATGTTATTATGAGAAGGAACAAATTAGATTGGGCTCTTTCTACACACACTAAAGAGCACTAGAAGGGAAGAGTACTCTGAGGGATTGTTGAGTAAAGAAGGAATAGGTATTGTTATGTGGGGTAGTGGAAGAGATTTTCTTGGTTGGTCTAATGGTTGGATGAGGACCTAAAGCTCTATAGTGAGTAAAGGGTTTCCCATGAGAGTAATGGGTTGGGCTGAGTGATTTTAGAGTCTCGTAGGAGATTCTTTTGTGTCGGCGGTATCATGGTCTAACTTAGGGGTGCAATTCATAGTTGATTCATGTGACTGGGTGGAAAATTGTTCCTTAGTAACCAGTTTGGTGGGAATGGTTTTATTTGCATATAAGTATTCACGGTTATGTTCTTTTGGAATTCTTTTTTGTTGTGCTAATGCATTGAATTTAATGGGTAATGAACAAATTAAGATTATGCAATGTTATTTCCGCTACTACTTTATATTTGCATATGAATTTCTATATTCTATTGATATCAAAGGTTAAATATAGCTTCATAAATGGTTAATGAGGCTAAGAAACATTTTGGGTAGTGTTGGATGGTAAATTCAGGCATCCGGGGACACTACACCTATCCCCTTTTTGTGGTTTATCCATATTTTGATTCCCATATCCCCCTATGTTATTATTAATGTGGTGCATTTCCCCCTCCATCCCTAGTTATTCTTGTTATTTATATTATTATTATTGCATTGCTTATCCTTCTTACCTCCATTTGATTGTTGAATGTTTTAACCTTGATTAGTCTATTGGGATAAATTCTTCTTTTAGGTAGAACATTGGACCATATTCATGTTTGATTAGGTCAAATGGGGTTGGTTTGTAGGTTGTCCTTTCGATGCTACAGGAAGCAACTGTGTGGTTTGAATGGGCATGAAATATGCATCGATTCTTCTTGGTGAATATATGATGTGGGTGCCATTGTGTCAACGTTGATATGCTTGGTTGGCAGTATACACCACTATGTAGCTATTAGTAGATCTTATAATGATGTTAGCAGTATGACCTACCATGGATTTACGGGTAGTAGTCTTAGAAGCATTAGGGATGATGTCATGTAACATCATAGGCTATGTGTAAACTAGATAAAATTGTTGGGCCTTACAAATGGTTTTTTCTTATATAATGGATTCAGATATAGCCACATCCTTCAAAATTTGTTGTAATAACGAATTCACATTTTTATCTACCACGACTAGACTATTGCCAATCTTGGCCTTACAAAGACTACATCTTAACCACCATTCATGTATATGATCATATATGTGAGTGACACTATCTTAACATAAGGATGTCAAAATTTTGGTTCTTGTTTCATGACAAATTTTTAATTGGAAGTGAGTCACAATTTCCATAGCTGAGGATGTGAAAGTGGCATGAGATTCTCTAGGAATTTTTATGTAACACTTTGTAGCTACACCTTTCAAAGTGTGTTGGAAAAGACATAATCAAATATTATCCTCTATGATGATGTTGCATGAGAACCACAAGTGGAAGGTCATAAAATGAAGATAGGTTTTCTCTAAACTTTTCTTCAAATTTGGGTATGTTTGAGGGAATCATGGTTGGGATACTAGGCCATGAAGGATCATTAAAAATATGGTCATTATCAATCCAAATAGATCTTGGAGGTTAATGGGTGGCCAAAAATGGAAAAGGGGAATTGAAAAAGAATACAAAGTGGCTCTAGGATGACCTTGTTTATAACCTCTTTCATTGTGAAGATTTCCATCCCCACCACCAATAGTGTTACTAATGTGGCCTTCGTATTCATTTTTTCCACCCTCAAGGCCTCCACCACCACCATATCCTCTACCTCCACCATTGTGGCCTTCACTATCAATGCCTCTACACTTCTACCATCATGGCCTTTGCCACTACTAGCATTATGACCTTTGCCACCATTGTAGATGGGCTTAGGAATGTCCTCACCTATGCTATTGTTGATAAGAATACTCCCCTTAATATTACCACAATAGAAATGTGTTCACCATAATTTCTATTGATGGTAATGGTCCTGGCCCCTACCACCACCCACGATGGAAATGGGACTATGGTTCTAGGTGCTATCTGGTGTGTTATTCAAATTGAACAAAGGATTCTTGAAAGAAGATAGTCTTAATTGTATATTGAGCTAAGAAAATGATAAATTTATGTCTTCTCAAGAAGAAGCTAAAAGATCTTCAAATTCACTAAAGGTAAATTCTTCCTCTAGGATTGTAATTGATGTATTCTTCTAGGGGGTGGAAATTGTTGGGTTTCAACTACGGTGTTTTAGACCTAGGGTTCGATAGGATTTACCAATAAAAACCCATAGGTTCTAACATATTCAATCTTCAAGGACTAAAGAAGGTCTCACCCGAGACACCATGAGAATCACAGAGACCATCGGTCTTGTGCATGGTGTCAAAGAATAAAGCATACAAGAAACCTTCATGAACTAGTCAGTCAGTCATTCATAACTATGACAAGCTACTGCACAGAATAATATAAAATAGGCATACATTCAATTCATAACTCGTCAAATGCAAAGATAAATGAGCTCCATGATATATTTATTAATTTCATTCATTCAAAGCAGTGAGATGCAATAGGGTCATAGCTCGTTCAAGGTACATTAACATTCAAAATAGAGATGAGCCATGCCCTCATATCTCTATCTACTTTCTCTCTCATACATAACAAAAAAAAGTATAACAAGAAGTTAAAACTCAACCTTTGGCTTGTTTATCTCTCTCATAACAATGAACTCTCTCTTTAATCAAAATCCCAACCCTTATATATATGCATGCATTCCCCCATATATTCCACGGAGCATGGCAATCATAATAATCTTTCCAGCTCATCCATAACCTTGACCATGACCAGTCGGGTTGCTACAAAAATAGTTACAATGATTCCTGAAGATTTTTTGGATCTAGCTTGCATGCAGTTTCTTTAAGTCCTTCCACGTTATACAAAATGGGTTGTCACTCGCACTAAATCCTTGGCTTGGCACAAATGTCAAAACTTGGCACCACACAATGCATACTCTCAAGCTCACACGTAGTGCAAACTTTTGGCGTGTGCACAACCTCTGCCAAAATCTTAGGTGCCAAAAAGCGCCCAACAATATTAGTTGGCTCATCCTTGATGAGCCAACAATGTTTTTTACGACATGACAAAGGAGGTTGATGGCACTATTATAATGAGTTCCTGGATGAATTATTTGAAATGCACATCAACCTCGTAAAAATAAAATCATCTCCTGCATCTTATTGGAAAAATCCTCAACATCACCTAATGTTATTGTTGGTGAGGTTAGGTTGATTTGCTTCACTAGTTTTTCAATCGGGGTTGTCGCTTCTTGTGCATATACAAGTTTGTGGTAGTGCAACTGGGCTTTGTCTATTGCATCAAGCGTGATTCCTGAGAGCCTCTGTTGTTCATTGTGGGCTGCCACAATCTCTCGAAATTTGTTGCCAATTGTTTTTGTGGCCTCTTGTCATTCGACAGGTGGTAAGGAGGGTAGTGATTGTTTTTGTTGCATGGCATATACAAGTTTGTGGTAGTGCAACTGGGCTTTGTCTATTGCATCAAGCGTGATTCCTGAGAGCCTCTGTTGTTCATTGTGGGCTGCCACAATCTCTCGAAATTTGTTGCCAATTGTTTTTGTGGCCTCTTGTCATTCGACAGGTGGTAAGGAGGGTAGTGATTGTTTTTGTTGCATGACTTGTGCCTTAATTGCTTGGATCCAATCATCAATAGTGTGGACTTCAGGGGAATTATGTAGATGCGTCCAGATTTTGAAGATATATTTCATCACCCATGTGAAATCTACGACACGCGCTTGCCCCTTTTTTCAGTTCCTCTTCTACCATCGTAATTTTTTGTTGGAACTCCTCTTTTTCTTATTAGGGGGTGTGATTAAATTTTTCCTAAATCTCAAGGTTATGTGCCTCCATGTACTAGACTCTCTCCTTCACAAATTTACTAAGCTTTCGTGATGTGGGGAGGTCCAAAGTGTCCTCTATTATATGGGGAATTTTCACATAAACATCATCGACTACGTTGAACAATAATGTGTGCACAGTGACTTCCATTGTGCGGAGTGCTTTGATCTCTTAGTGAGTCGCTTCAATATCCTTATGAGAAACTATTTCCCGGTGATTCTTGTATTTGGTTTCTTTGTGCAACACAAGTTCTTCATCATGTTACTGCTCCAATTGTGCATACGACTAGTACATGGTGCTTGTCACCTATTTCCTTCATAATTTCAGTCGTATAAGTTTGCAGGTCCTTTGAAGGCACCAGTGCCAACTCTAGCTCGACGTATGGTAATGGCTGAGGTTCTACGAAGTTGAATGGCTCAATGGTAGTGACTTCCAATGGATTGAAACATAGCACTGTCATATGGGTACTATTGTGTGGTGAAGTGGTGCGAGTGATGCTCTTTGTCATCCTTTATTATTGGGATGGGGAATCGATTGTTGGAGCAAGCTCCAACTGTCGACATAGTTCATCCAAAATTTATGATGACTCTCTATTCATTATCTGTTGTGCTATTAGATTGGCCTTGAGCTCTTTTATGAAGCTCGGGATGGGAGAAAAAATCTTCCCTGGCTCCTATGCTAGAGTGTCAGTATCAATCCCCTTTTCTCTGTTATGATTGGGCACCATTATGTGCATGGATAACTATGACGGGGTTTCCTCTGTAAAGGACACAGTGTCAGTCTGTCATGGTAGATTTGATGTGTGCTCTTTCTCTCTAGCCTCAGGGTTGGGACTTAACCTAAGTGTTGTGCACGGTCTCTTCATAGGTGGTGTCTCTATTGGTGATTCTATGTCTGCTTCCGCTTGAGGCCTTTATCCTTCACAATGTCTTTGTCGATATTTGTGTGTGTCCGTTGGCCCACAAGTCATTTTCCCTTTTCTTGGGATGTCGCAACTTATCATTGCTCATCCACTTGTTCCTTCCCTTTATGTTTGGATTTCTTTGTATTTTTGTTCTCCTACCTTTTCTTCACCCTTGTCTCTAATTTCTCTAATTCATCCTTGGGTGTGGGCCACAATTTTTCTGGCTACTCGAGGACAACCTGCTTGATTTCTTCCTCGATGATACAAAGGGGGAGCATTTTGGTTTTGACCTTCGAATCTACGCATTAATAAATGGACACATTATGGAAATTACATTCAAACGGGAGATACTCCTCATACCTGTATATGATGTTGCATGGTATGCATAGTGCTGACACAACCGCTTGTTGAAGTTTGGTAAACCACATCTCAAATGAAGTTTTAATCTTGACCTGGATGCTCCTATCCTAGGTGTGTTGCAACTCTAGGAAATTTTTTGGTTGGAACCAAGTTGAGGCCTATGCATCATAATTGCATTGGGGTGGTGGTTTCCACACTACCATGGCCAAGTGCAGTAACACCCAGTTGTAGTGAAACTCCCTATCTAAATCCTGCATTTCCAGACAATCATGTATGAACTCATTTAATAGGTATATTTCCCAATCCATACTAACTCTAACGACACAACATTCTATGGGGACAACTACACCCAATGGGAACTCATCCTTGTGGCACTTGTGTAGAATTTTGCAGGAAAGTAGTTGTGTGGTGAATCAAACCTTGTGGTAATTTATCTTTGTGATCACCACTCCTCATGATCCCCTGTGTGTACCATACTTAGTGTACATCTATTTTTGTACTACATCCTTAGCCATTGTTGCTTTGGTTGGATCATCTCCTTCTATGGGGAGGCCCAAGAATAAGTTGATTGTGCCAGTGCCAACCTAATCTAACATGTTGATCCCAAGGACCCCTCCATGCAAGCAAGTGAGTAAGAACCATATGCATTGGTTGATGTACTGGCTGCACCCAAAATGTGGGAAATCTAGTAGAGACATTATCCTTTATTGTTTCATTGGCTTTGTCGATTCCTTGGTAGTCATCCATAGTCATCCATTTGATCATGTAATCACTTTTACACAGACGTCGAACTGTAATTCTAAGAATTTCTCTTCATCATGTAGATTGAATTCTGCATATTTCAGCTTCGAAATCATTCTTAATATGGGGCCTCAAATACTTACATTGGGTGGTAGCTCAGGTGGGGGAATGAATTGTTCCTTTGTTTCCTATACCTTCTTTTGTGCTTGGGTTTTACTTGGGGAGGCCATTATCCTTATTGAATGCTTAGTGCCTCTATGTTCCTATATTGTTACCTTTTGCTCGAGAGCTCTATTCTGGAGTCATTATGGAAACTATGCCTTGGAAGGGCTACCTATACTCTATATGAGGCATAAATTCTTTGAACTTTTGACACTCTTAGCGAGCTAGGTGTTCTACACTCAACTCTTCAGTTGTGTACTCATCTTTCTTTTCAAAAATAATGAGGTGAAGTGTATCTTTTGAACTTTAAATACTCAGTGGGTGACTTCACCCCCATGATACCCGACTGTTGAGATATATCATGAGGTCTATACCCATTTTCAATAGTGGCCTTTACTGCCATAATTGTCATGCATTGTGGGGAATTATTTCCATTACTGATTTCTTTTCCCCAGGTTGTCATCACCTATCTAAGTGTTGACTACCTACCTCTCCACCATTGTATGCACCTATGTCCATGTAGCCAACTATCATGTCTCGTTGTTCCATCCTTTGGTTTGTACTTTGGCATTTATACCTTAATCGCATCCAAATATTCTAAACCCATATTCGAGTATGACCTGTCTCGCCCTGCTTTATTGTGTCAACCTATCTAATCTTCCTACTTATTACGCTAGTTATGTATAATCTATAGAATTCCTATTCTAATTGCGTGCAATGTCTATCTATTGTGCACTCTAGTCTTGTGCAGGGTATGTCATCACCAGACATCCAACCCTGGCGATTTGTGATGCATATTCAATCAAATTCAATTCATCAGCGGCTACCATGGCTATTTGTCAGGTTCTGTTGTTTTCACCCTAACAATTGGACCAATGTACCAACCTTGGGATGGTTTCAACCTCTACTCACACCATTAATGTTTCTAGTCTTGTGCAGGCTATGTCATCACCAGACATCCAACCCTGGCGATTTGTGATGCATATTCAATCAAATTCAGTTCATCAGCGGCTACCATGGCTATTTGTTAGGTTCTGTTGTTTTCACCCTAACAATTGGACCAATGTACCAACCTTGGGATGGTTTCAACTTCTACTCACACCATTAATGTTGTGGGTTGTAGTTTCGACCTCTACGCACACCATTAATGTTGTGGGTTGTAGTTTTCCATTAATGTACCAACCTTTGTGCAATGTCCTTGGGTCGCTTCAAAAAATTGTGCGCGGTAGGAATAGCCTTGGTTGTCTAGTGTCTTTCACAACAACTTATAGGTTTTTCTAAGGATCTTCAGTACCCTTGTACCGGTTCATCAATTTAGAGTCTATCATGGGCTACAAGTAGACTTTTGTGTATTCTACCACCTGCACCCATTCTTGTATATTTGTACAGTGCATCGCCAACTAGTGTGCATGTATCCCTTTAACTACTACATACATGGCTTGTATCCTTTACGTCTTAGGCATAAACCCTTCCATCTAAACCATAAATGTTTCTATTGGGCCTGTACCATCAAACCTTGGTAGGTCACATAATTTTGGTCCAATCCAGCACAATGCCTTGGTGATTTATGTACATCTCAGGGTTGATACCTCCTACAACTCATTCTACAATATATCCATAGCATCCTCTCAATCTGTGTCATAGGAACGAACACTTCTCTAGATCAATTCACCATCAACTATTGGATTGACATAATCCTCTTTGTGCCCTGTGATGTTATATATGTTTTCTATGATGGAACTTGGTGCATCCTCATTCACATGCTCATTATATTTGTTGCCCTCATTTGAATCCAACAGTCCAATAACACGCAAGGTTTTTATCTCAAAGGACATATGTCGTTGCTTTAGGTTCAGTACTGCATTGTTATTGAATGCCCAGTAAATTTCAAGTAGAGTTGGATAGGGGCCTGAGTCATCCATAATCTCATTCACCTTAAAATCTACTTTTGTATTTACCCCCTCAATGTTCACTTCCACTTGCTCTAGCCTGCCAATAGGATAGAATTTGTATTGATTAGAAAGATTGAGTTGAATAAGGGACCACACAAGGTTTGTTCTACCCATAAACTCCCAATATTTCTTCGACAAGATGTTCATGTCAAATCCCAGGTCCAACATGACATCATCCATCTCATAGTTTTTGAGCTCAACTATCATTTTAAATTCTCTTCTTGTGCGCTTTTTTTTTTCTCACCTAGCACACTTCCCATTCTATTAGTGGGGCAGAAATAGCCATTATAGTCCCCTCTTCACTTATACATATTGTTAACATGTGGGTCAATTTATTTGCAACTTGAGGATCACTTAACATCTTAGGAAACAATGCAAGAAGTCACTTACTTGGTTTTTTTATTCCACCTCATGGGTAGTGTTGTGTTGTATTTCCTCTTGCACAGTGTGTCGCATCTTTTCGTGCACATGTTCCTCTTCCATTGCCTTTTGTGCTGCATGTTGTACTTCCACATGCATGCGGGATTCTTCCAACACCCTCTACATCATGCATTTTAATTCTTCATGCATCTGAGCATCTTCTAGTGCCCTATGTGTTGTCTGTTGCAACTCTTCACATGCTCTATCCTCTTCTAGAGCCCTCTATGCATCACATAGGAATTTATTTTGTTGCATGATGTTGAACTTAGGAGGTTCTTTCACTACTTTCCTGATCTCCCCTTCTATATTTTGACTGGAACTTTCTCCTTGTTCTAAGTCGACTCACATATGAATGCCTCCACAAGTTACCACCCTTACATCGACTTATTCTTTTGGCTTCTGACCTTTGTGTGGATCTACAGTCACCATATTGCAGTATCCCTTCTTCTCTTCCCATTTCACCAATAAGTGTGGGTAATCCTCCCTGACATGATCTATGTTGTGGAAATACCCATAGAGTGAATGTGGGTTGGTATAGAATCGCGACAAGTGGCCTACTTCACCACAGTTAAATCATGTAGGTAGTCTTCCTCCACCATCGTTGTTTCCTCTTCCTCCACCACCATTGTTTCCTCTTCCTCTTCCTCATCTATATCATCCTCTATGGACTCCTTGGTATCCTCCTATGTCAAAGCCTCCATGGTCTCCACCTTTTTGTTCTTCCTAGAACTAAAAAGCATCTATAGTATGCTCTTGCATCAGCTGCAGTGACCGATAGTTGTTCACATCATGTCCCATAGATTTACAAAACTTGCAAAATGGAGTGTGCATAGTCTTTTGATGCTTTTGCAATGTTGGGAAATGGGGGGGGTTATATGGCCCCATTATCTACAAATATCACACCACTCGGTTTGTGGTCTGATTGGAAATGTATTTGGCATACCCATGGCCATGTAACTCCCTAGCATAGGGCACTCATTCCTATGGTGACCTTCTATGTGGCATGTAGTACACCACACATTCTCATGCACTGCCTTAGCCTTAGCCATATCTTCTAGTTGCATGGTAAGGTTTACAAGCTGAGATTGTACCTATGCCATCCCTACTGACATTTCGCCACTTCTTGGAGTAGCTTCTAAGCACATCGCAATTTCCATGGCCTTCGCCTAGGTCATCAATTTTTGTTGGGTGAGTTCCCTACTGACATTTCGCCACTTCTTAAAATCATAATCCTTCACATCGCAATTTCCATGGCCTTCGCCTAGGTCATCAATTTTTGTTGGGTGAGTGGGACATGAATATGGGGTAGGATTCCTACAATAAACCATTATCGACATTAGACATCTTGGATCTAAAACGTCTATTTGACCAATAATATTTTGAACCGTTGGTCAAGTCCCACATAGTTTCTCCAACTTATTGTTTGATTTCTTTGATCTCAGTGAAGGATTATGATTTTGACTTAGGCTTCTAAAATTCCTTAATTATATCTCTTTATATCTTCATCAGGGACCTTTCTTCTCCTACTGGTGTAGTAGCCTTGTACTTCATGTACCACATCAGAGCTCTATCTCTGAAGGTGGCCTCCAGTTGCGCAATCTTGGATGCCTCGTTCATGACTCTCTTCATAAACCAAACAGCTTCACATGTAAATCAATGTTGTTCTGCATCATCTCTTCCCTTCCCGTGAAATGCAGGAAGCCTTGGAGTCGATTCTTGGTTTGATATATTCATTCTAGAGTTGTGTCTTCTTGACTAACTACTAGTTGTTGTTGATATTGATGCTCTTCCTTGTGAAGTGTCGCTAACTTTGGTTACTTCTTCACTTATATATGCTAATCTCTCTTCTACTACTTCTCTTAACTCTACACTTTCAGCAATTTATTCTTCTTTATGGAAAATGTGCAAGGGGGTTGGTTCAAAGAGGGGGTTTCTATTAGAAAATAATAGGTGTGCTCGGTTAACCATAGAAAATATAGAAATATTGTCACCCAACCATAGGTCGAAGCCACCCTCGAGAACCTTAACCTTGACAGAGAATAATTCTGGAAGCAAAATCTAGGCCTAATAGTCAATCAAGGTAGCGTATCACTCTCCAGAGTTAGCATACCAAGCAGAAATTCCAAACCATAACCAAGAGAGAATCCAAGACTGAAACCAAAAATACAAGTTGCAGTAGTTGCAGCTACAACTGCTCTCCAGACTTGCGCACAACTAATTTTTGCAATTGCGAGCTGTGTCTATCAAATGAGCTCTGGCGTCCTGTATTTACACCTCCAGAGTTAGCATACCAAGCAGAAATTCCAAACCATAACCAAGAGAGAATCCAAGACTGAAACCAAAAATACAAGTTGCAGTAGTTGCAGCTACAACTGCTCTCCAGACTTGCGCACAACTAATTTTTGCAATTGCGAGCTGTGTCTATCAAATGAGCTCTGGCGTCCTGTATTTACACTGCTCCTCCTTAGTTTTCTGGGCCGACATCTCATTCTGGAGGCTAAAAACTCAATATTAAATATTTCATTTAGTTGACTTGTCTTCTAGGTTTATGTCCAATGCTTTAGGGTTTCTTCTTGCTTCCCGAAATATTCTATTCTTGTCAAGGTTTCACATGGAGGTTAATACCTCCCACATGCTTTAGGGTTTCTTCTTGCTTCCCGAAATATTCTATTCTTGTCAAGGTTTCACATGGAGGTTAATACCTCCCACAACTACCATAATATCAACACTCCCTCCTAGATAGGGAGGTATTGAAAGTAATGGTCTCGAGCACAAACATACCATTCAACCGGTAGCATCATCATAGCCATACATGTTTATCTCATGATTAGATCACGAGCACCATCATCACTATCAGTATCATTTGATAGCATCAACTGCATCATCTCTTGAAGCCATACTCCATATGAGTAATCAGGCATGATGTTGAATAAGCCACTCACTCCACAGAGTGATACAAGAACCATTCTTCTAATCCAGACATATGTCCTGGAAGAATAAATATTCCAACAGATGTTGGAAGTCACGCCGTGGGCTACAAGGACTATTCTTCTAATCCAGACATATGTAATAGAAGAATAAATGTTTTGGACCATTTTCCATCCGGAGAATGTCTGTCCATCAGTACACTGGCTATCCATCTAGTTGATAATCATTTTCAACACTACTGATAGTCTACATGGAAATCACAACAATGTCATTCAATAGAACACAATTGTGTCTATCCATAGTAGTACACAACTATTATCCAGTGGTACACAACCACACCAAGTATCACACGGCTACTTAATCAGTGACACATAGTCACAACCAGTGGAACACATCCACCACAGTAGCATACATCTACTGTCCAGAAACATATAGTCTCCATAACAATCATATCATATGATATCAACCTGCATAAAACAATATCATGATATAAACTAAGTCATTTGGGCCATTCTTCCGCTTACATCTATGAGATATGGAAGAGCATTTTCCCTCAAAATATAAACATCAGCCATGGTATATCTGGACTATTATTCTCAAGCATATAAGAATAATTGTCCCTGATTTCTGAGTTTGTACCATTCACCTAACTGGGCCATTCCTTCAGCACTAGTCATAGTGCAACCTGGAGAGAATGAGTTTTCCCAAGGGAATGTTTGTCCCTGATTGTTGAAACTAGACCATTCACCTAACTGGGCCATTCCTTCGGCACTAATCATAGTGAAACCTAGATAGAATGAGTCTTCCCTAGGGAAT
>CBVK0100543126.1:0-17890 GCA_900067695.1 Picea abies | reverse complement strand
ATGTGTGATTGAAATTCTGCCTGCTTATTGTCCAGGGCTGCATAGATCCTCGGCATTCTGCTGCCCATATCCTCCACTGTTTTAGCTTGTTGAACAGTATGTACAGTTCTTTCCTTATCATTTTTATGGGGACAATCTCTGTACTTGTGGTTTCCTTGACAGCCCCAACACTGAATGGGCGCCTGTCTCTGCCTTTGTGGCCTCTCTTCAGTCATTCTTGGCTCTCTAAACGATGGCTGTCCCTGGAGATTGTTTCTGAAAAAGGGAGTTATGTTTCCCTTCTGTCTCCGTTCTTTCTTAAACTTCTTCCAGTCATCCCAAGCCTTCTGAAAGGTAGGCTTTTCTCTTTGCTGTTCATACAAGCATTTTTCTCTCCTTATGGTTTCTTCCATGGTCTTAGGGTCATCATATTGAATCTTGTCTCCAATGGAAGGTGGCAGTCCACTCAGGTACCTCTGAATTTTAACAGCCTCGTCTTTGATGAATCAGACATACTTCAATAGTTCCAGAAAACTTCGTTCATACTCATCAATGGTCATACTACCCAACTTGAGTTCGAAGAACTCCTTCATCTTTCTGTCATAGTATCTTTTCGTCAAGTATTTCTTCTCTAAATACCTCTTAAATTCTTTCCAAGTGACCTCTTTCTCTCTGATGTGTTGTACCTGCACAAACTGATCCCACCACATGGATGCTTTTCCTTTCAACTGATACATTGCAATTCTTCCCTCTGCAAGGGCAGAATAATTCTGCAGCTAGAAGTATTTCTTCATGCCCAACAACCAAGTTTCAGCATCTTCCTCCTTCTTATGCTCTCCATCAAAGGTTGGAGGTTTAATTTTATTCATCTCTCCTTTCAATTCCTCCCTTCCAGATTTTCGATGTTTTCTGGTAGGGGACGGGCTCAAACTGCTGTGTGTCTCCCTGTCCGAATGTCTTTGGGAGTGACTATGATGTCGGCTACCACTCCTCGATCTATTTTTTCTCTCATGATTTCTACGACTCTCTTTCGTACCTGAGTCTCTTCCCCTCTCAAGTTTCTTCTCTATTCTTTCCAGGCTCTTCAGGAATCTTAAGTTTAACTCCCCTTGTCGATCCTTGACTTTCATGAGATTTTGGCTATCAACTCGGTGTTCCTTGGCCTCTTTTTGCAATCCTTCAATGAGTTTCATCATGTGTCCTTCCTTATCCATCTCCTTCCCATGCCCATTGGATTTCGATCCTTCGATTCCCAGGTTAACATCCTTTCCCTCCTATTCATCTTCTATTTCGGGGGTAATCTGCACCTTTCCCCACTCCATACTCGGTGCTGGAATTCGGAGCTCTGTTGAACTCTGCACGCGCACTCTCTCTCTATGCAATTCAATTCACAATTGTCAGGCCATTAAACCTTCACAAACAACCACAATATTTATAAGCCAGTTCGAACAACAAAAAAAAAGACATTTCGTTTTAACTAAGTCTCTTGAATTGGAAGTATCATGTATCTCTCCCATTTCTTTGTGTTTGAGGCCATTTCCCAAATAGTTCTGGCACTCGTCAGTCTTCTGTAATGTAATGCGCAGACGACTCAAATTTGTCGAGCCTTCATCTCTTGACAATTCGTCATATTTCATAACCCTCGATATTTAATACAGTGTTTCAAATTCACGAATTGTCTGAGCTCTGTTCAGCTCTGTGTTTTTTGGGTGTCTGAAGCTTTAATTTTCGATATTTCAGGACTTCAAGTTTTGGGGTTTTCGGGACTTTCGTGTTTTTTTTGGTACCTTGTTCGCAACTCGCGATCTCGCGAGTTCGTGAGTCGAAAACCTTCGACTCATTCCTCGGCCCAAAGAACTTTGAAATTCTCCTATTTCCCTATCGGGAAATTTTCCTCCCACAGGAAACTCTTCGAGGTCTCCCTTCCTTCTATCGGGGTTACCTCTATTGGGGTTTTGAAACTGGCAATGTTCTGGTGGGTTGAATCCCCGATTTCTCGATTTCCCAATGCGTTGCCTTGTCGTCTTAGCCTCCACTGACTAAGCCTTTAATCCATACGACCGGCTGCTCTGACCATCGTCTTGTGTCCCTTATTGAGGTTTTGGGGTTTTGCGAATCAAAATGTGCCAAAACTCTTGACAACGGAATCCCCGACTTCCCGATAATATTTGACCTCCGTCTAGCTGACAACTGGCTCCCACACTATGGTGCTTCTCTCAGTCCCTCTATGACTGACAACTGTTCTCCACCGATCGGGGTTTTTCAGGTCGCGATTTCGAAGTGCACGAGTCACTCGTCACTAGGATCCCCGATACCCCGATGAAATCCAACCTCCAACGGGTTTGGCTCCTTGTCGGGATTTCTCAGATGGCGCAGATCTCTGCCATGCATCCTCTAAATGAATGATCCCGATATTGACGGTAAATCGCGGATCGTGATTCCGAGTGACAAGAGTTCTGTGTACTTGAGAACTCTGATACGTCGATTTCCCGATGCACCAAAGTGTCGACGGGCGCTCGATCTCCGCCACATGTCTCTCTCCAACGGACAGCTCCAGATATCGTCGGATCTTTCACCCCTAGTTTCTGAGGTTTAACCTTCAGACACCTCCCGGTAGATCCAACGGTTGTCGGGCTTTCCGACCGAGATCTGACGGCTCAGATGGTTTCTAACTAACTCGGGATTTCGCATATCGCAATTTCCATACTTCCTATGTATTTCAAGAGGAATTTTAATTCCCACACACATTTTTCCAGATCCGTCACTCACGAGTGCTCGCCTTCCCTCCTGAATAGATACTAAGGTTCTAACACCATCGGTTTAGAGACCTGTCTCCCGGTGGTCATAGGCCACTCCAGCTGCGGTTTCATAGCATCGCTATACCTCCTGAGTTTAATAAAAACTCGTCAAGTGTCCCCTTGGCACTTCGGAACGAACCAGGGTCTGAAATTGGTCCTCCCGACTCAATTTCCCCTCGCATTCTCGGTCTAAAGACCACTCCACTGGCCCATCTAGGCTCAATGTCAAAACCTTTGCTTTGATACCAATTTGTAGTGTACCCTCTTTACAGTTCAGAGCTTACTCGCGCTCTGAAAATGATTTGTACACTCTTTTAATAATAAACACGGGCCAATTTAACCACATGCATTTAACACAATTAAACACATTTAAATTCCAGAGTAAAAACATATAATTTTACTGCTATAATTAAGAATCCATAGCATTTAACAATAATTTCATTTACACAGCAGAAAACATGATCCATAAACAGCACGGTCATACACCACATGATCAAGCATAATTTAATACTTATCTGTTAACAGCTGTAGAAATCACCAACCAAGTGCAGGCCTTCCACGAACCTCCCAGCCTTATACCACACTGTTCATCAGCTCAACAGTGGGTCACCCCCGAGCTGGGACCAAGCTCCACGCCCAAGGCAAGGAATCCTAGGCTAGGCTGAGGTTATAGGGAAGACATCATAGAAATTCCTGGAAGGATTCTTCCCAAAGATGCCATCTTATGCCCACTACTACCAGACCCTCATTCCCCACATGCCTGTTCCGCCCGGGAGTATACACCTTCACACGCACAGTCAACCTCCCCTTCTGGGTCTCGGCAACAGGCCGGATCAAGAAGTCTCAGAGCCCATAGCTAGTGCTGGGCACTCTCTGGAAGAAAACACTTCCCAGCCAACTCTTTCACCTAGAAAGAGTTGCTTGCAGGCCTAACAACCTACCTCTTCAAACCACAATCACCTCCCTCACCTGGAGAGAGGTTACACACAGGCTAAGCACGAATTCACACTGGCCAGTAAGCCACACGCAGTCTATCTTTGCGTGGCCACAACATCCAACTGGGAAAACAGACACGAGCTTCTCGCACAGGCTCAACAATGGCACACAGTCTCAGGTGTTGAATTCTGGGAAACGCGTGACAACAATCTGCGCAGGGAACCACACAGAATCGAACCTTTTAGAAAGGAATTGTACTAGGTTATTTCAAAAATCAACACAGGATTTTCGACTTTTCGGGGATGAACCAGGGTAATCCTGCAGAGGTCGTACGGGTTCACGCTCAGAGGGTCTAGTCGAATGGCGAAGATCCCCCCACACACGGTTCCTCTCAGCTCTTATGTTTGCATGCACCAGGGTTGACACTTGTCACCCTGGGGACTACATGCGTTCCATCCGCATGCCATCTTTTACACGCTCTTCCCCTTTGTCAGATACTTAGGATAGCATAATATGCAAATGGCTCTTTTTGGAAATAATATTAAAATATTATTCCAGGCCTAAGCCCCCTAGGATTATCCCCTAGGTTCAACACTCAACCCCTTTTTCCCCCTTCCAGCCCCTAATCCCTTGCCCACACTGTGGACGCTCAGTCCCCCATCACTCTTTCATCGTGGTCGGTCTGCACCTGGCGGTGTTTATATTTTATTGAAGTGTTTCATACATATAGATACAAAATCCAGGCCCTTGGCCTTCTACCTTTAGGCTCTCTAGCCTAATCAAATACATAAGCCTACCGGCTTATACAAAACTTGGCTCACCAGCCTATAACACATTTTTAAAATCTCTTTGAGATCATGGTTTACATCGGGGCTCGGCCTTGGGGACACTACACAACATATAGTATGCACAAAGCCTTCACAACTATTTGCACTTAGCACTCTAGCTTACATATCTTGCACAAAGCCCACTTAGGTATCAAAAGCATGACTCCTACTTACATCGCCTAGCTACTTATTTATACATTACAAAAGAGGCCTAAGCATGGGTAAGACCCATGGGATGACATCCCATACTCGTTACATAAACCCTAAATCCCAAAAATCCCATTAAAGGGGGTGAGATCTTGCGATCTCCACTTCGCCTGGGCGCTCCATCTTCGGCCAACCTGTCAAAGTCCCAAAAATGGTCAAACACGACCAAGGTTTTCCAAAACTTGGTCAAGGGCCAACATGCCCCCAAAACTCACCTATGACTCGTCCCAAGTCATTCTGATCTAGGCAATTCTGCTTCAAAGGTCTTGAGCTTAGCTCGAGCTGCCTCGACTTGTTGCTTTTCCAGAGCCTCCTGTTCGATGAACTCCTGAATGAATTTCTCGATGGCAGGCCCTTCCAAGCATTGTTCCACCATGGTGACCACTTTTTCCAGCTGTGCACCTTGTCCCTCGATCTCTTCTAAAATTTTCATGCTTCATCTTGCACTGGCTGGAGTCTCTGGGTCACTTCCATGAATCTACTCTAGATTACATTGATCTATTTTTGAACCGCGTGCACCTCCTGTGACCTTCTCATCTTTTCTACCACTGAAAGTTGCTTCAGTTGAGCTTGCACTGTTGATGCTTGTTGCTTTGCCTCCTGGAGTTGTGCCTCTAGTCTCCTCAGTTTTGGGTCTTCTGTAAGGCGCTCATAAGTTTGTGCACTTCGGTCACTGATTTGTTTACATTCCAAGGCCAATGCCCTCATTCTTTTTACTGCACCACTGACAGTTTCTACTCTTTGATCCCACACTTCCAGCGGAGTGCTCGACACTCCTTATAGTTCTAGTTTTGCTACCCTTGCTTGAAGTTGTTGAATGGCTTCAATGAGCTTTCCCACTTGGCTCTCAGTGATCTCCTCTTCTATCTATGCCAGGCCTGGCACAGAGTGAAGTGCTCTAGCCATTGCCTCCTTGACCGCAGTCTTCTCTGTGAGAAGTTGGTCTTTTTCTCTCTGGATCTGCTCTCTGTCCTCATCAAACTTCGTGCGGAGGTCATATTTTTCTTGCTGCACAACCCGAAGTTTCTCTAAGCATTCCTCCTTTGCTTGCTTCAAGGCATCTATGGCATGTTCCTTTTCTTCCTGTACTCGTTGAAGGCGAGCCTCTGTCACATCTACTAATCTACGTAGTTGGGTAGGCGCATCTCCCACTTCTATACCTTCTAATGATGATGGCGTTGTATACACTGTGCAACTTGCATAGAGGGATTGTTGTACCCCTTTCAACTCCACTTCGATACTATCATACATTGTTTCCTTCTTTGCTTCGTTCTGTTTCAAAATATCCTCCAAAGTGTCTTCTACAAATGCGATGATGAGGTCAATATCATCCACTGTGAGCACGGTCTATGATTGGGGCTTATTGGCTCATGACTTCTTCCGCACTGAGGGTTTCTTCAGAGAAATCTTTCTTTTATTTGATGTCTCATCCTCTGTAAGGGTATCCTTAGGCGGTGTCACTTCTCCCTTGTCTTGCTTGTCTTCTTCCCCTTCCTCCTCCTTTTTTACTTCGTCATTTCCTCCTCCTCTAGGTGAGTCAACTGCAGTTGTCTCCGATGCGTTGTTTATTTCCTGCACTTCTTCCTTCTTCTTCGTCTTCTTGGTGCTGCTCGGTCCATCATATTATTCTCGGGTGACCACAAGACTTCCGATGAGGTTGGGGTCAGAGAGCTCTGTCTGTTCGACTGGTATGTAAGGAATTTTGCAAGCCATTCCTTGTTTATTTCCTCCATATCTTCCTCAGTCAGTTTGTAATAGGACTACGTATCTTCCTTGTTTTCGTCCCCATGCGCAGTGATATATATGAAGTGCCTATCTGTGTGGAATTTCGTAAGTGGCTTGAACCTATGGAGTGTATTCGACATCATGTGAGGGAAGGATTCAATGGCCCTCTTCAGCTACAAGTAATAGATGTGGAACACCGCATTTGAGTACCATTACTTCGCCATGTCACTCGAATACCATAGGGTAGTGAACCTTGCGGCCAGTGTTTTGGATGATTCAATGTCAGGAAAGGTTGCTCCCTCTAGCATCTCCCAAGCAACAAAGGAAATGAGGATAAAAAACCATCTAAAGTGAAACTCATAGCCTTGTTCCTATGCTTCACGACAATCCTTCTCCAACTGGTTGACGAGGTAGCTCACCCAGTTCATCTGCATCCCTTCAACGCATTTTCCTGTAAGGTCGACGATGAACCCCATGACTTGCATTGGTCTATTCTTCCTGACGAGCTTACCAATGATCAACTAGAAATCTAGCCACATTGCGCCATCTTGGATGGAGGCTACCTTGTAGCCCCACTTCCCCTTCTCCGCATCGTCGTAGGTGTCCTCAATTCGCTACGCCAAGGTGCGATCTGTAGCCTTCCATAGGTAGAATTTCTAAGGGTCTGGTCTCTGCATGCTCAATCCAGTGATC
The DNA here is from genome assembly GCA_900067695.1 of Picea abies. Lineage (NCBI taxonomy): Eukaryota > Viridiplantae > Streptophyta > Pinopsida > Pinales > Pinaceae > Picea > Picea abies. The sequence continues at coordinate 10,725 of CBVK0100543126.1, read as the reverse complement.
GTGTGGATCAATGTAGGATCCACACTCACGCGCCTATATAACCATAGATAGCATCCATGGTAGCACGACAGGAGGATTTTAACGCATGCACTAACCTCCTGATATCTGCCGAAGTGGGGAAACTTCATGAAGTTGAGGATGGTGGACCTCGCGATATCCTCAGTCCATGGCTGGAGAAACTATCTTCAGCTTCTTTCCTATTGTCTTTGTCAAGTACTTATGCGGTGCAAGTAGCGCATAATTCTTCCTATCTCCCAGGTTAAAATTGTTGATCTTAAGGTCAGGTATCATTCCTAACTATATTCCCACTGCACGTATCCCCTTCGGGAGGTACACAGTGATGAGGGTGTACTCTAAATCTCTTGGAATGTTGTCAGGACTAACCGCGCCAGCCAGAGGTGGGATGTAGTCGGGCAGGACCGACGGGATGAGCTTCACATTCTCCAGGTTGTTGCGGTTCTTGCTTCTTTTCTCTATTGCGGTTTGGGATGGCCCAGATCGACGTGCAGTCGAGGGGGATGATTGTAATCCTCTCGTCGATGAGGCCTATACTCCTGCGGACATGACCTTCTTATTCATAAGGTCGATAAATATTTCTTCTAGGGACTTCTCTATTGCTCTAAGGTCACCCGACATACACAGTCATGGTCAAATGCTCGGGTAGGAGAATAGGTGCTCAAGGTAAACAAAATGGGTGGCAATCTCTCAATAAGCACAACGCGATAGCAATGAGTTCTCTATGGGCTCGGATAATCACAATTAGCAAAAGTGTCCTCGATGAGACATTCGACGGATCAAATAGACAAAGTCGTAACAGACTCCTCCAATGGGCAGGAATGCCTCAATCCATCCATTGTGGCGTGGTCCCAACAGTCCAATGGAGATATTTTTCGGCAATAAATGTGTTTCTAGAAGTTCTGGAGCATCGTTCTAACGGTCGGGATGCCTCCAACGGTCATGTTGCTTTGTTGTGGAGAAGTGCCAGTCTGCGTTGATCTGCTATTTCGGCGAGGTTCAAATTATGCAAGCCTACTTCCTGCGAAGTCTTCATTGGAACCTCGTGCAATTTTTCTATCTTTTATTTCTTTTTACTGAGCTTTCTTGCTTTATTTCCTGTGATCTGATTCGTTGGATCCCTCTTTCGATTTTTATTCTTATCTTCTCTTAACATAGTAATTTCGCACTGTTGAGGGTATTTCACAGGGTTCAAGGGTAATACTTCTTCTCTCATTGTTTCTAGGGTAGGTGCTCTTCTCTCGTGCATGGACAGGTTCTTTAAGCCTTCTTGCATTCTTTCAACCTCAACAACTAGTTCTCTAGCCCTTATTTTCTTTGACTTGGCCTCTTGTTCTTCTATTAAACGCACTATTCTCCTAGCCATGAAATCCATTAATTCTTTCTTTTTCTGTTCTATAGCTTCCTCTTCTTCTTTCCTTCGAATTTGATCTTTCTCAATCCAGGTCCTTCCCAATAAAAGTGCAAAAGGAGTGTGATTCTCAACAAAATTAACGACCTTGAATTCTTCTTTCATCGATGCTCCATGAGCAACCATAGGTACATGAGTAAGTCTTCCACATAGGGTTATCATCTTTCCTTTAAACAATCCTATTCTTCCCAATAAAGAAATCATAACAGGCTTTCCCAAAATTTCTGAAGTACTTTCTGTCATGATATTCGCCTATGTTTCCTCATTCGGAACACAGTCTATGTTGAAGTCTCCTATTCTTATTTCTGTGCACTCCTTCTCCTTTAAGATCTCTGGTAAACTGATGTCTCTGTGATCACTTAGGGTTTCTTTCATCTGCAATAATATAGTCTCTACTTCTTTCTGGTGTTTTAGCATATCCATAGTCTCTTGACCTTCTTCATGTTTTTCTTGTCTCATATTCATCTTTTCAACTTTAGCAATCATTCTAGGACAATCCAAAACCTCATGACCAACAACTTTACAACAAAGAAAAATAGGACCTGTACTAGGGAATTCCTTAGCAATATGTCCCGGTCTTCTGCAACTATAACAAAGAGTGAATCCTCTCTTTCTCTCAAATGATCCCCAACCTTTCTTGTACTACGCACTAGGATCACAGTGATGAACCCACAAAAAATTATTTCCAAGTTCCTGCATCCACTTGTTAGTCCAAAAATTCTTTCTATGCATAGGAACAACATATCTTTCATTATTTCTATCAGATCTATTCATATCAAATCTTCTTTCTTCTAGTTGTGCCCTAGTTTTCAGACTAGGACAAAATCTACCAAACATACCTAGATTCATTCTTTTGAAACAAAAATTTCCACTTATCTTACCTTTACCAGAGCACAAAGCTCTAAGATCTTACCTATTTTCTTCAGATCTAATTCCCTTCTTAGCACAAGTAGAATACTATGCACCACAACAACAGATCTACACACAGAGCTTTCTCTTTTCTTCAGTTCCCAGCAATCACAGTTTCAGGTCCCGACAATGGAACCATTTGTTGGCACAGGGGTAGACCCAGGGTTCAACACTTCAACAATGCACCAACAAAACCCTAACTACTGGCCCTTTCGACAACACCTGCTAAGCAGATGAAGTCTCACCCAAGGTAGAGGCAGGGGGGGTTGTAGGACTCAAGTGTCTACAACCTAGTTGGGACACAGATCTGTGATCAGGGTACTTAATAGAGCACTGATCCAATAACATTCATTAGTATTTAACCCCTATTCACATCGCAGGTTAAAACCCTAATTACAGATCAACCAATATCCAAGTATATCTAACCATTCATCACATAGCATCAAAGTATATCTAACATTCATTCATATCATAAAGCACTAAGCATCAACTGGACCTATCACACCTCTAGATTAAGCAATTAAGTACATAAACAACATGAACATCATAACACAAAGCACATTGACACAGGATATATGCGGTTCACCCCAGTGTGGGGCTACGTCCACCAACTTTTCTTCTTCTTCTTCTTTATTAGCCTCTTCCAATCTTCTTACGTGCACAGAGCCACAAATTTAACTCTATATAGGAAAGGAGATCTGTATGCACCTCGCCAGATCCTCCTTCCCCGAGTTAGGTCAAAGCACAGAGCCTTACACAGTCTGTCCACAAAGCACTACAAATCACTTGCACTTAGCTCTGCAAGTCCCAACATATAGTATGCACAAATCCTTCACAACTATTTGCACTTAGCACTCTGGCTTACATGTCTTGCACAAAGCCCACTTAGATCTCAAAAACTTGACTCCTACTTACATCGCCTAGCTACTTATTTATACACTACAAAAGAGGCTTAAGCATGGGTAAGACCCATGGGACGACATCCCATATCCATTACATAAACCCTAAATCCCAAAAAAACTGTAAAAGGGGTTGAGATCCCACGATCTCCACTTCGCCTAGGCACTCCGTCTTTGACCAACCCGTCGAAGTACCAAAAGTGGTCAAACACGACCAAGTTTCTCCAAAACTTAGTCGAGGGTCAACATTCCCTATTTAGTTTTTTTTTATGCTTCCTAATTATTTTAATATTTTTTTTCTTCTTTTAAGCTCTTTTTCCATTGGGATGTGCTTTCACTTTCTCCTTGTTATCTTTACATATTTTATTTTTTTCATTCCTTTTTTTAGTGGATATTAATATCTAAAATTAAATTAAATTTATATGGATATTATGAGCATTGGTTATAATTTTGATCATATTCATTTTGTTATTTAAACTTATAATATTAGAAAAATAACATTGATCAACTAAATTGGGATTGATAAAATCTTTGTAATATTTCAACCTCTTTTTATTAAAGATTTCATTATTATTCAAGACATATATTTAAACTTCATATAGATGTAATTTGATTTTTTTCTATGCTCTAATAATTAAGCCAAGCATTTTGATTTTTTTTTATACTCTAATAATTAAGCCAGGCATTATTATCTCTGGTAAACCTCTTTTGACATATCATGGCTACTCCTAATATTAGAAACAATAATAGGGAGCAGTTTATGTTTATATAAACTATCCTAAACCAATTTCTAAACTTATCATGTCTATATGGATCACATCTATTGAAGTTCAACTCTTTTCTCAAATTTTTATAATTTAAAAAATATTTACATCTAAAAAATGTGATCCATGGCTTAGGAAATATGATCCCTATGAATATAAATCTAAAGTTAAAATAAATCCATGTTAATAATAATGAAAACAAACTATTTTAAATATACAATTGAAAATATAGAAAAGTTGCATGCTTATATTGAAAAGTGTAATTAACAATACTGAGTATGTCACTTTAAAATAAAACAAAAGTATATATATGATATGATTATTTGTATTGATGGATACCCCTCATCCCTACTTAGACATTGTAGGGTTGATGCTTAGTCACACGGGTATATACCTAGGGATGGGGGTGGGGCTTATACATAACATTAATGGTTAGTAACTCATACCAAGCATAGATGTCACAATCTCTTCCATTTATTTACATTTTTAATAGTGTATTTTTTCTTAATTTCCATTAAGTATTTTATAAAATTTGTGATATAAATAAAGGATGAAAATCAATTTTTTTTTTAAATATTTGGTCTAGAAATAAACATTAGTAATAAAATTTAATGTTAATTCATAAAAATTAATAATAAAATTTAATGTTAATTCATAAAAATTAAAGGGAACTTGAAAATATCATTTTTTAGATGTTTAATTCTCAAAACAATATTAGAAACCAAAGTAATATATTTAATTTTATAATTTTGATAAATAAAGTTGGTCGCAGTTGATGGAAATTATTATCATTTTCATCATCATTATATTTTAAAGTCTAGTTTCAATTCTGATTTTTTAAAATATATTATATATTTAGTTAATTGGGTCTAACTTGGGTGGTTCACAAGAAGAATTGTTATCCTCCCAACCCAAACTCAAATGCCACTTGTGACATGTTTTCGAGGCTCTTCATGATCCATGAGAAATATCTTACCCTTGCTTATGGGTTGGAGAGTGGAGTAATTGGTTACATGTAAATAAAAAATATTCAAGTTCTTAACTTCTAAGCTACATCCATTTATAACACTTTCTAAACTTAAAATTAGAGTAGGTTTTTTATTTCATTTTTTTTTAGTAAAATCATATTTTGATTTTTATAAAAAATTTTGTATTACATGGGATGCACCGTACCCTGTTATCTATGAATCATATATTGCCTAGTTTTGTTGAATCGACTTTGATTAACCAATGACTACTTTAATTTGTAGAAAAGTGATAAGTTTCATGGTGTCAAGAGGAGAATTATATAGTTCAAGTGAGGAACGAGTGTATTGTAAAAAATGTTTATAACATGTATGTGGTATAAATTCGTCCATAAAAATAATGATAATAATGAAATTTGACATGTTTAGATGATGATGTTTACTATCCTATAATATCAACAAGCTTTAATCTATTCTTTAGAATTTTATTTTTAAATTTAACATGGTGGAAATGAAGTTATGAAATTGGGTATTTAGTTATGCCTTATATTTTTAAGGGTCTGGCATATTAAAAGGAAATTGTGTTCATCCTCAATGTCTTTTTATCTCAACTTTTATAAATTTGTTCATCCTGAAATATATTTGGGTAAGACCAACAATGATTTTCACTATGGAGGTCATGAGTATTGGACCTAATTTTGACCATATTCATTTTTTTCTTTAGGTGATATTGTTAGAAAAATAATTTTGGTCAAACAAAATAGGATTGATATTTAAAAAATTGTAATATTTTAACTTCATGTTGTTAATGATTTCATTATCATTCTTTAAATTGCATAAGATGTAATATTGAATTGTGTTCATATTATTAATTTGATTGTCTCGTTTTACATCACAATAGTTAAGCTTGACCTTGCTATATATATCCCAAACTCTTTTGGACTTTTCATGACTACTTCTCATATTAAATGCAATACCAAGGATCATATCCATACAAAACTTTAGTCATTTATGTTTATATAAAATAGCTTAAGGAAATATTAAAACCAGATTTATAATTTTGGAGAGGGATATAATCTCTTGAAGTATAACCCTTTCCTCAAGTTTTTGTATTACAATGTAACATCCCCATTTAGTAATCCCAACCATAGGATAGGTAGCTATGACCACAGTATTCCAAATTTCAATCTATAGAGGAAAAATATTCACAATACCAACTAATTAAACCTCCCAGGAAGGGTCATAATTCAATATGATATGCATGAAAGTGTTAATAACTACAATGTACTGGAAATAAGAAACATAATCACACACAACATGCACAATGTAATGTTTTTCATAAATAAAAAACAAACACATTTTTTCACATTCATATACAATGATAAGAAACTTATCTTTAAATTGAGAAAGGTTCAAGAAATTGGCTTAGTAAGAGAAATTTTCCAACCAACCATAGGTATCTGATGCATATACCACCTCCAAACTAGGAAATGAGGCCACAAGGGTGAAGGAAACAATTACAAGCTTCTATCTCTCTCAACCCTACCCATTTACTCTCATGCTTAGCTAATCTACTCACCATGTAGCATTATAGGCATCTCATATATCCATCAAAAACCAAGGAAATATCTTCCACTACCCCACACAACAAAGAAAAGGTCTACCCTTTCTCTACTCAACAGTCCCTTAGAGTACCCTTCTCTTACAGTTTTCTTCAATGTGTACAAAGAGAGTTTGATCTACTATATGCTTTCTAAGATTTTCCTGTGAGATCAATACTTGGATTCTCTTGAGATTAAAAAAATATTAAATGCAAAGAAGTCTTGGATGAGATAGAAGAAATAGTCATCAATCTAAAGACTCAACTTGAACATGCTAAGAAAATGGAAGAAGCCATGAATATCCAGTTGACTAAAAAGGAAGAGACATGTCACATGTTGAAATCAGAAATAGTCAATCTCAAAAAGATGATTGAAAAGAAAAATAAAACTATCAATTTCAAGAATAGATCAGGCATCCTAGATAATATTTGGAACAATCAAAGATCGGTTGATGACAAAACTAGTCTTGGATACAATAAAAAAGAAAACAATTACAAGTGGAGCACCATTTACAAACATGAGAAATGATCATCCTTCTCAAAAGGAAAATGTGCAATTACAAGTCATGAACTTTGTTAAGGAAGGAAGCTATAGAAGTAAAAAGGAAAAAGAAAATCAAAAGAAAGATCCCTCATTCCAAAATAAATTCAAGAATGGAAACACCTTCAATGGATATTGTGTTTCTTGTCATAAATTTGGCCATAAATCAATGGACTGCAAGAAACTATACAAAGGATATATAGCAAAATCCAAAAACTCAATTAGATGTTGGAGATGCAATTTTGTTGGGCACACAACTAAATTTTGTCATACAATTAGTTGTTACAACTATGATAGGTTTGGGCACAAATCCCAAAGTTGTATGAGTTCAAAAATTCAATCCTTAAATAAGTCATTCAAATGAGGGAGAAAACCTAATAAAATTTGGAAGAAGAAAGGAGATGAAAAATCTCCAAAAACACAATTACAAAGAAAAGGTCCAAAAAGAAGAATATCTCATAGAAAGATATGGAGAAGAAAATATGAAGGAGAAAGATGATCTTGCACCTAAAAATGAAAAAAATAATAACAATAAAATGATGGGTAAAGGTCCCAATAAGGAATTTGAAATTCAATATGAAATATATCAAGCTCAAGAAAGGGAAGTTCCTATAGAAGAATATGACACAATCCTGATGATGTCATAATCCTTTAGCCAAAGAAAGAAAAATCATTGATAGGGGGAGTTGTAGAATACAATAAGGAGAAAATGGACAAAGGAGAGCATCACCTTAGGGGGAGTATAACCTCAGAGGGAACAAGAAAAGATAATTTTTTTCATTTTTGTAAAAAGGGGAGAAGAGAAAAAGTAGCAGAGAGGTTCAAGGGGTATCAAACCACAAAGATCAATTGATATTAGCAATGATCAATTGAAAAAAAAAATGGTATTAGATCAATTGGTATAAATCCTTAATTGATATTCTTGTGAAATATCAAAGAAGAATAAGAAGAAGATAAAAAATATAAGTAAGATTCATACTCTTGTTCTATTTGACAAAGGAAAGTCAGTAAAAACTCACAAGGAGTATTTTGGTTATCAAATAAAAAAGTAATTAGATTAAGGTTTAAAAGACTTGATCATTACAAATCGGTATCACTACGAGTTAGTATCAAGAAGACTAATTATTTAAACACAAATATCCCAATGGACTGAGATAAGTAGTTAGTAAATTCATAGAGGGAGAAAAATAGTCAAAGCCTCACTCTTTGTCATTTATGTCAAAGGGGGAGAGAAGCAGTAAAACAAAGTCAAGCAAGAAACAAATTTTCTATCAAATAGAAAAGAATATCAGTGATATGGGGAGCAAAGGTATGAAATCATTTTTTTTTTACAGATATGTTGCCCTCAATGACAAAGGGGGATATTGTTGGAATTATTGATTGTGTGTTGTCATTGATGGAAACATGAGTCAAACATGTATAGTAATCAGAGAAAAGGAAGATCACCTTGTGGCAGAAGCAATTTGTGATCATTGTTGATCACGATAGGATGAACAATGATCCTATGATTATAAATCTCATGAGAGGTAGCATGGAGAGAATACATGTACATAAGGAGTAACAAAGCACAAGGAATTATGATATCAGGAGGGTTAGCGATTGAAGATTAGTGCATAAAATAACGCACAAACAATTATTAAAATCTTAAGAGAAATAACGATGAACAGATCAGAAGGAAGATACGTTAATCGAAGCTCAAGAGAGATGTTGCATTTGAAATAAAACATGAGACGGAGTTATTTGAGTAAAGAAAACCTTCATAAAGGATCAAGAAAAGGAGAGTTGGTCATCCACAATTCGGATGCAAAACCCGACCATCAAATCATAGAGGTAACTTGCGTAAAGAAGAGAATAATCATGTTCTTCCATTGAATATTTGGGAATGATTTATATCATGAGATTTAGATTAAATATATATCGTCAGATCGACTACTAAGAGTCATGGATCGTCGATCATGGAAATGATGTACGCATGGTCAACCCGACATTGACCACTTCAGATAATATCGAACTGAAGGAATTTAAGCCAAAGTCAAAGTTCTGAAGTAAAAGTAAGCTGTCAGATCTAAGGAGCACTTTGAGATCAATGATAGTCATCAGATCAGGGTTGCGTAGAAGCAGTCAACTCTGGCGATGACCACTTCAGTGAAAAGGAGTTTGAATTGAACGAGAATTCCCGAAGCCTGAATTCACGAATAAATGCCAACTGTTTGATCTAAGGAACACTTCGGGAAATATCCCAAGTGTTGGATTGAGTAAAGTGGAAGGATAGGATAAGAAATGCCAAAGGCTCGAGATCCCAAATAGCCGAATTCCCAACAACCGTTGGATTGTGTTAATATTTTTGGGTTAAAGAAGGATTGTTAGATGAAGTCAAGTTAGTCGAGGTTTATTCTTGAGGGAATCTCACTCCAGAAGAATTGGGAAGTGGGAAAAAGAGAATAAATCGAAGTCTCGATGGTCGAAATGAATCTGGACCATTGATATAGAACTGATCACAGTCATTGGATGAATCTAAGTGGAAGGATAGCGTAAGCACTTCCATGCTAACCATTTCGACGTTGATCACTTCGACAAAAAAGGGTTTAGAACATGTAAGTTCACCGAAAGTCCAGAGCTCTGAAGTCACGAAGTAACACACATGGCACACACATTGAAAGACCATGTCATCATAGTCCCCAATACCACATCATCACGGACACGTGGTGCAATGAGATGGTGACAAGTGGCAAGGTCTAGTTCTCACGTTAGGTATACGAAAGTCATGAATATAGGTGGCACGTGGAAGCCACTCAATCAGTGCCACATCAACAGTGAAATCACAAATAACGTCACTCTGGGATTACTAACTTCAAGGATATCCAAGCCTATGCTATCAACTAATCATCAAAAGCCAGAATCATGAAGTAACATTAATCATTGATCTAATTCGGGAGCATTCTTGACCATTGATCAAGTATAGTGGAAGGATAGAGTAAGCCTAAATCACGAAGTAACATTAATTGTTGATCTACTTCGAGAGAATTCTCAACCGTTGATCAAGCATAGTGGAAGGATAGCGTAAGAGGAGGTGTTAACTGACAACAAGCGGTCACCACCACTTTATGACTTATTCCATAGGTAATCACTCTGGAGGAATTGAACTACTTCATAGTTCGAGTAGCTAAAATCCCGAAGTTACGAATAGTTGAATACCCGAAGAGAAGGAGCTTCTTTATGGATAAGCCCACAATCCTAGCTCCTAGACATGTGAAGGTTATTGAGTAGAGAAGTGATGATAACCACTCCAACGGAATTTTCTCCGGAAGAATTAAAAGACTACAAAAGGTGGAGTCCCGAAACACCAAAATTTTGGGGTAAACGAGAACCGTCCATCTCAACCTTTGATTAAGTCATAGACATTGGCTTAAGACAATAGAAGGATATCATAAGGATTGAATCTATACCATTGATTTGGTTCCAGGAATCATTCTAACCACCAGATCAACTATTGTGAGAATAACCACTTCGAGAAATACAAACTTCGAAAGATTGGATGTTTCTAAAGGAGAAATCTGTTGGATTACTGAGAGGGGGGGTGAATCAGTAATAGAGAAATTTAACCATATAATCCAAGTGTTA
>CBVK0100543125.1:0-17891 GCA_900067695.1 Picea abies | reverse complement strand
GTTCTTCCACTTGATGAGGTACTCAGTAATTGCTTGATTATGCAGTTGCTTAACCCTTGTTTCAAGGATTGTTTATGGTTCTAGTATTATGTCCCCTTCTTCACTGATCTCTAGTAAAATAGTTGGAACTAGGAATTACACATCTCCTCATACTAGAAAGTAGAAAACATGTATTTGAATATAACGTTGATATAAAATTATTTTACTTAAGGTGGACATTGAAATATTTTGTTTATGAATGATATTGAGATCTTTTTTTTTTCTTAATATTTTTTTAAAATGTTACAGTTTCAACTCCATGTTGAACATGGAAAAACTTACACATCTCCACCATACTCGATTGTAAAAAACATCTTTCAACATAATAAAAAATATATGTAAATTATTTAATTAAAATACATCATCAAATTTACATGGAAAGGTGGTGTAAAACTAAAGTAAATTTTGAAGATCAAATAAAAACACTTTATGAACTCATATAAACAAGTTGTAAATTATGAAAAGTTTTGAGATAATGACAACAAAAGTGAAATCATGAAATTTTTGTGCTTCTAGTTTTGTTTCTCATAGTTTCAAATAATATGTACAAATTGATCATGTCATTTTTATGGATTAAAATTTTCCATCTATAAAGAATTGTGATGGCGCATGCACACACACACACACATATTCATTCCATATAAAGAATTTATTGTATAAACGCATTAGGTATTTTCCTTCATTCTTACGATGGTAGCAAGAATAAACAAGATTATTGAGGGGGCTTAAGGCCAAGTCAACCATCAACAATTAGCTTTTAAAGAGAGTAAGCATGTCATAAAGTGGCATCTGAACCCAATCAAAAGAGGATAACAACTTTCCCCTCAACCACTCAGGTTACACCCAGTGGACATAAAAACATGTGTCTATGTGTGTAACTAATTTTCCCATATCCTCATTGTAATATCCAATATTTGTTTATGCAATCCAAATCCTAGTTTCATTGTCAAGTATTAAATGTTTAACCCTCCATTTTTAGAGAGTTAACTATATATAAGTGACACATCAATGTTATTACCTTAGAAAAATTTCATTAGGACGACCTACTCACTCCTCTAGTGGATGATTACGCACGATGATGGGTTACACTTTTCTTCCTTTTTTTTTTGAATTTCAATCCAACTTGTGATTTTATTGGACATTATGGGAGTCTCATATAACATTTGCATTGCATCATTTTTTTATCAAAAGGATTTTTTTTTTTTCTTATTTTGAAATGTTTGAAACATGCCTCCACTTCATCCTTAGTTGAGAGGATACTTGTAGTGGAAAGATTGATTCCTTAATAATATTTGTATTAGTGATTTACCGCAACCCATTAGTGAGAAATGTGGAATCGTTCTTAAAATATTCCAACTTCAATGCATCTTGATGCATATATATAACTACCAAATGCTACTTTAGCTTCTAGTTCTTCTACCATAGGGTTTATTATTATTGATGTGGTTTTGAACAAAAAGACCCTTACATCAAAATAGAACTTGAAGATGTTGACACATGTATTCACACTCAAAATAGAACTTGCAATGGAAAGCTATGTGTTTATAATCCAAAAGTTGTATCTAGTTGTCACTCTGGTACTCTAAAACAAGTTTTTATGGAGACCAATATTTCTTAGATTCATGTGAATAAAAATTCAGGCACACGTGATGGTGGCTCTCTTCCTTATCATCTATATCACTATAATGAACTTATCCAATCTATTACCTATTAACAAAAAGGATTTTTCAGTCCAAATGGGATGGGTATTCATACCCAAACTAGGATCTCTACTAATGATTTTATAAGTTCGTTGAAACAACACTACCATGAAGAAGTCTTCTTTGTTCATAAACTAAGCACGCATACTAACAACCTATGTTTTATCCTAGTTTGATAATTAATAATTAAGGATACAACAATATTTTACATATGGGTGTATCTTCTCTAACTTTTTCAAAAATAACTTCGATAATCAACAATCCATTGGCATTAAAAGTAATTAACATGGGTTATTAAACTTTCAAATCATCCCATGTTTTAGGAAATAACTTTTTAAACAGAAATATATGTACATGACACATAGAAGGTTTTTTATGTCATAAAAATTATTCCAAAATGCAAAGAGGTTAAGTATATGACTTATATTAATATGGCTTGTGCAAGTGATATGTTAGTTGTAATGAAAATATGGGAAAACAATGATCTGTTGACTAGGAGGAATTATTAAAGTTACATATATGACCAAGATGAAATATAGAAAATTGAATAATCTTTCAAACTATATAATTTTTATTTATGGAAAATTTGTATAACTCGGAAAAATTCACATTCTTATTACATTGGTATGTTACTTTTTTCTCTAAAATATAATGCACATGTTCATGTTAAGACATGAGTGTACTATCTATGATGGAATTTCTTGAAATAAATTTGTACAATTGTAGATAATAGTGGTTCTTGTGTAGCATTATTTTTCTATTTTTTAATGTTAATTAATTAATGATATGTGTGTGTATTTAAACTTACTAAAGTTAGTGAGGCTCTGAAATAAATACATCAAATGGTAAGACCACATTTGAGGGTTTTAACATAATCAATCAATTTTTTTTTTTAAGTGTGTAGGTCTTTATTTGTACTTGTGCATCATACAATTTGTTTTCCAGATGGGTTGGGAAATAAAAAGTCACCACATAAATAAAAGACCTATGTATTTTTAGAATTATGATATGTACAAATAAAATCAATAAAACAATAGAAAGAAATATTTTTTCTTTAAAAAAACATATATTTAAAATATACATACAAATTTATGTAAGTATGTATAGTTTGATCAATAATGCTTATGCAATGGATCATATTTAAAATCATGGTAGAAAATAGAGATAAGAACAATGAGCTAGGGAAATGGATGTGTTTTTGTTTATGCAACCCAAACCACCAAGTTTGTCATTCCAAAGCTAAAGCCAAACATTAGGGGAATTTTGAGGTAAAAAATGGGCCTTAAAACAAAAAATTTACTATCAAAATAAACTTTAAAATAACCATTAGGATTCAAGATGATGATGTCAACCATAAGGGTAAACATTTTTCAAGGGGAGGAAAACTACATTTTTAATTGTATTTTCAACTTATCTCCTTATAGGTTTACTCAAATTTCAAGTGTAGGAGCTTGTTGGATGCAGAATTAAATTATGCATCCAACGAGTACCCACTATGCATACTTTTGATAGACCCGTAAAAGCTGGAAATACATGAAAAAACACTAAGAAACATCTGTGTTCATGCATTTCCAGTTTATATCACTACGAGTCTATCAAAAGTATGTAGAGTGGTTACTCGTTGGATGTAGAATTAAAGCATCCAACAAGTGCACTTGAAATTTGAGTAAACCTATAAGGAGATAAGTCAAAAATATGATTGAAAAATTTAGTCTTTTTTCTTTCCCTTTGAAGAGTCATAACTCTTATTTTATTATTTTATATTGTTTTATTATTTTCCTTAGGAGGCCCATTTTAGACCTCAAATTTCCCCTAATTGGAAAGCAACATCTAACGAGCACTCTACCATTTTGAAGCAAGAATGGAATAATGCTAACCAATTGGGCTTCCTGAAAATGAGTAATGGGAGGCCTATATAGAAGTTTTAAAGGTCAGTCATGTTCGCATCAAAAAAACAAAGGATGAATTAGTATGGTCCAAAAATCTTGCTTTGGGGTATTGCCTACAAAGATAGGATACGAGGCTATGTTTTCTCTAGACATCCCTAAGGACTCTTGATGGTGGTGGAAATCAGTGTGGAAGATTGAATCTCCCCTCAAATCTTGAATATTTATGTGGCTTCCTATCAAAGAAAAATCCATCGCATGGGATGTGCTCCAGAGAAGGAATAAACATGGTTCGAGAGGATGCATATTGTGTAAAGAAGAGCTTGAAACTATTGATACCTCCTAATATCATGTCCTTATGCCAAGTTGGTGTGTTCTGAAATGGACCATCTCATATGTGTGAAAGATGGATGGCAAGTAGTTTTTGTAGAGGAAATTATGCTTGAAAAAATGGGAAAACCCCTACTTTGAAGGATTTCAAAGTTGTGAATATTATTGTAGCCTGGGAATTTGGCTCTCCAAGAACACAACTATATTTGAGGAAAAATTCAAAATTCCCTTGCAATGTGCAACACGGGCTAGATCTATCTTCTCAAGCTTCGAACATGTTTATAAGACTCCTTCTCAAAGGATTATATCCCGTGATTTTGACTAATCTATATTTGGGGATTATTTGATGGAGCCAACCAAGGTATCATGTTGTGCTATGGAGTAGGGGGATTTTACACTTTAATGACACCCATTATATCAACTTTAAAGAAGGTATTGAGGGGAATCCAATAATTTTGTTGAATTGTTGGCTATTAAAATTCTTCTAAAAATCATTTCATCTAGAGGAGTTACAAATATCTAAGATTTTGGGGATTCAACATTGGTCATAAATTAGTTACGAGTCTTGTAAATGGATAATCTAGTCTCGATTCATATACTTTATGAGGTCAACAATAATTTTTCAGTGTTTAATTAAATTTTATTTGCATGATTTTATAGAGAACATAACTCTAAAGATAACTCTCTTTCAAAGGAAGGACTCCAACTAATAGTTGGTTCATGCATTTCAAAGGAAACAGAGGATGGGCCTTGGTACACAAATCTAGCATTTATATCTTTGAATGAGGGGCAAATTTCATGCTTAAGACACATTTTTTCTTTCAATTCCATACAGGTTTGTCTCACTGTTGTGGAGGGGTCCTATGTATTCAAAGCCTTGGATGATCCCTTTACAAACTTGTCTCAATGATGATTCCTTTTTTGAAGATATTTGATGTATTTTTGGACAGTTGTAATGTACCCTAAAGGAATATTATGATTTGTTTCATGAGTAGGGGAATAATCCATTGGCGTTTTTTAGATTTAGTGAGTGGGATTATTTCATATATTATATCACCTTTTTGAGAAGTTTTTTGGTGATCTATCTTGCAATTCATATGGAATTTGTAGTGTATATTTATTTTCATATGAATAGAATAAAGAAATTATTTTATGAAGGAAAAAAATGAACTATAAAAAATACATTAAAATTACTAAGGTGCAAACTATAAAATGGAAAAGGTGTAAAATATATAATGGATAAGACTATGTAATAATAGAAAGAAGTATAAAATGACTAAGGTAATATCGTGCAAAATTATCCTCCACAATGATCTGCACAACAAGTGAAACTTGTTTTGTAAAAACATAAGTGTTATCACCAAAAAACTTCTCATAGCAATACAAACAATGGATGAAGAAATAATCAGCACAGATACAGCATACTTCCAATATTTACAGAACCAATTATAAACAAGGTGACCAAAACTATGCAAAAAACCTGTAAAGTTGTGTACACTTCCAACAAAACCAGCGCATGCACATTCATGTGGGCCAAAACAGTTCCAAACACGAAAATGCATGGCCCGCGCGACTATCCATGAAAAACCCCATGTGGATGCAGAAACGGCGCATTTATGAATTTGGTCGGGCCTCAACCACTTCCAGGGTGATGTAATTCAAGACAAGACCCCAAGATCGACCCAAAATCTTACCTTGGGATGACTAAAAAGATGGGATGTACCTCAAAATCCCTCCCATTCACACTTGGAGCAAGCTATCAAATACCTTGTTATGGTTCTATAAATAGAGGGCCATTGTATGCACAAAGTGCAAAAGGGAATGCATACTTGATGGAGTGCATGTAGCTTCATGGGAGAAATGTGTAGGCCTAGGCACATGAAATTTAATCCAAGAAGCAATCCATGATGGGGGTTCATCCTCCATTATGTCGTCTGTGGTCTGAACTGTGTTACCTCTATGTCTAAGTGTTGCATACCTCACATGGATCTGAAACCCAAAATCGTGAGACCTCTGTGATCGATTGGTGTATTCCCGTGAATTCCTTCCAGTCTCTGCATTTGGTCTCCATCACCAACCTATGCATAATTTTCCTGTCACGCACCCTGAAAACCAATGGCAGACCCGTGGACTGAGTCATGTCTCTTGTGTGTCGTGTGAACCCGGTTTATCCATTCTGCAATCCAAGTTCATGTTTGACCGTCTAGGTTGCTGCCTTCTGAGAAATCTGAGCATACCGTAATTTCCTATGTCGGGTGTGTTATAACTGTGCACTGTAGTGGCCACGCAGTCCCTTAGCTAAGTGTGATTGGCTACTGTCATTCGTTCCTTGCTGAGCCATTTTGTTGTCCTCCTTGTGCTGGAATGGAGCTGAAGAAGTAGGTTGTCAGGCCTGTTCCTATGTCGGGTGTGTTATAACTGTGCACTGTAGTGGCCACGCAGTCCCTTAGCTAAGTGTGATTGGCTACTGTCATTCGTTCCTTGCTGAGCCATTTTGTTGTCCTCCTTGTGCTGGAATGGAGCTGAAGAAGTAGGTTGTCAGGCCTGTGAGCGACTCTCTCCAGGTGAGAGAGTGCACTGAGGAAGTGAGAACTCTTGGAAGGGGTCTTGTAGCTTCCATAGAGCTCGGAGAATTCTGGTCCAACCTGTTGCTGAAGCCCAAGGAAAGGGAGGCTTAGTAGCCGAAGGACTATCTTGGTGACAGTGAAGGTGTATACTCCTGGGGTGGGACAGGCATGTGGGGAATGAGATTATGTGAGTAGTGGGCATAAGTGGCTCCTGCGAGAGAATCCTTCCTCATAAACCATGTATCTTCATGTTGACCTTGCCTAGCCTAGGATTCCCTTACCTGGTGGAGCTTAGTCCCATCTCAGGGGTGATCTATTGCTGAGAATGATGAGCAACATGATCTAAGGATGGGATTTTTGTGGAAGGTATGCACGCAGTTGGTGGTGTTACACCAATTTAAAACATAAGTATTAATTATGTACTTAATTTATATGTGATACATGTTTGTGTCCTTAAATGCATTAAATCATGTATTCTGTTGCAAGTTTGAATTGTTGTTAATTATGTTTAAGTCTCTATGATAGCAGTAAATTCATGTCAATTATCTTAATTTGATTTAATGAATAATGGTTATAAGCATATTATATATTTATGAGAATTTTTCGGTGTAGTAGTGTTGCTCGACAATGAGGTTGATGGCTGGGGACATTACAACCAGACTTTATTCAAGGGTTGACAACAATGAAAACCAACCCAATTAATCAACATAATGCCTAAGTTTTTTCCTTTCCTAACCATAGTTATAGAGCTCTAGAATACCTTCATTAAGGTATTAATTCCCTTGTTTCTCCACCTGACCATGTTTACACCTCGAAGACCATTTCTATTTCACAAAACCTACTCATGGCTTCCATATCCCACTTAGATTCTAAACAAGCCTAACAATGGTTTGGGCATGAGACAGATTCTCATTTAGGACATGTGTTGTAGTTTAATCATGACACACATGTTCCTCAGGTAGGCCATAGATATAGTACAAGAGTCTTGTACAGTTGTTCAAATATGTACTCAACACTATATTTGTATAATATTTATGGTTGGTATGTGTTTTTCATGGAAATTGATCCCAACTAGCATCATTTGGGGAACAAAACCCATTATTCTCCTCATGTGACCTTGGATAAACCTCAAGACACACTCCTAGTTCACAACTAACCTAGTTTTGGTGCCCATAGTACCCTTGGAGGTGATTGTTGACCAAGAAAGGTCAAATGTGAAGGTTTGAGGACTCATACATGGCACTTGAGCCTGAGAAGCAAGGTTTATGGCTAGATGCTCTTGTTTCTTGTTTCCCTCCCTTGATTATGGTCATGGATCCAACACCCATCCATGATGCCAAAGACCTAATATTGACACCCATATTCAACTCAAATGTCAAGGGATCCCTTAAGATGGCTTATCTCATGGTTTCTAGTTCTTGCTCATAGTGCTAGAGATTGATAAGGTTCAATAGGTTTTAAGGCTAGTGTGCCCCCTTGACCCTATTTATGCCTTGATACTTTCTCAAGTAGTTGTTAAAGTCTCTTAATCTAGAGAATATTTAATAATATCCTAATACACTAGGTTTTATTCATTGATGATGGTCAAGGCCCCACAAACCATCCATGCTCCTATGTGGTGGTCTGAGAACATGTTCATTATGCTTGAGGTAGAGAAGTTATGTTTAAGTCTTGAGGATGTTGTTCCCTCCCACAAATAATGACAAGGGCCTAGGAATGTTGTTTCCCTACAATGAATATGGTCAAGGCCTTGAGACCCATCTATTTTACATGAAACATCTTAATGGCACTTGTATTCAACTCTTAGGGAAAAGACCCACTAGTTAGGGCCTGTTTCACTATGTCTAGGATTTTTTCATGGCACTTGAGCTCAAGAAGGTTCAAGTAGAGATTAAGGCCATGTTTATCCCCTTGACCATGTGGCACAATCTAGACCCATTTCTAGTGCAAACAACCTACCCACAACACCCATATCCCACTTCATGGCCTATAAAAAACCTCTAGAAAAACACATATGTGGGTACAATGGTTATTTCAAGGCTAATGATCTCGATAATATTAAACAATATATTGAGGCACTTGTTTTATTTTTCTTACCATGTTCAAATCCCTATGACCCATCCTTGGTGTGAAAAATCTCCTAATGGCATCCATACACAATCTTGATGCCAAAAACCCCTAGAGAGGGTTTGTGTTGGAGTTTTGAAAGTGTTTTTCATGGAGATTGAGCCCAAGAAGTGGAATCAATGGCCTAAGGCCCAAATGTTTCCTCCCCTAACCATTTTTCTAGATCTATAAAAGAAATATATTTAGGACTTAAGCCCCTTGTACCCCTCTCTTACCATGTTTATACCTCAAATACCATTTCCAACGCATAAAAGCTACCAATAACTTTCATATATGAATAAGATTCTAAAGAACCTTAAATATGGACCAAATAAATATTCATGGTGTGGAATTGAGATAGATTTTCATCTAGGGCATGCATTTTAGTTTAATCATGGCAACTATGTCCCTAGGGGAGGCCAGAGATACTATACAAGATCCTCATGTGGTCATTTGAGGATGTGATCATCACTATTGTCATAGAATATTTTTGTTTAGTATGTGTTGTTTATATCAATTTATCTCGGGAAACATCAGTTGGGGCACAAGGCCCATTATTCTCCTCCTATGACCTTGGATAGACCTCTGAACAATATCCTAGTGCACAATTAACCTAGTTTTGGCTCCCTTGGAGGTGATTGTTAACCAAGTGAGGTCAGATGTGGAGGTTCAAGACTCATCAATGGTGCTTTTTCTTGAGAATCAATTTTTAGGTATATCAACTATTATTTCCCTCCCTTGACTATGGTCATGGATCTAACATCCATCTATGATTCCCAAGACCTGATAACAGTGCCCATATTCAACTTGGATTTCAAGGACTCTCTATAGAGGGCTCATGTTATTCTTTTTAGGTATTGTTCATAATACTAAAACTTAGGAAGGTTCAATAGGTATTAAGACCATTGTTTCCCCCTTGACCCTTTTTACTCCTTGACACTTGTTTGAGTACTTTTTCAAGTCCCTTGATCTCAAGAAGCTTCAATAAGATCCTAAGAAACTATTTTTTAGTTTTTGATGATGGCCAATGCCCCACAAACCATCCATGCTCCCATGTGGTGGTATAAGGACATGTTCATTGTGTTGAATCTATAGAATTCATGTTCAAGGCTTGAGGATATTTTGTCCCTCCCCCAAGTAATGACAAGGGCCTAAAGATATTATTTCCCTACCACAAATATGATCAATCCATCGAGACCCATCCATTGTTGTTTCCCTTTTTTATCCACTTGACCATGTTTACGAATCCAAATTCATTTCCATTCTAGGCACCTGTTTACCCCCTTGACCATATTTAAGCATCCAAGCCCTTGTTTGCACCCTTGACTATGTTTATGTTTGATTTGGAACTCTCCTTATATGTACCCATAGCTAACAAATGTTTCAATGGCAGATATCATATTTTGTGAATGTTAGGAACCAAAATCCAAAAATAGTTAATGAATAATCCACTTCGAGGGGGAAAACTCATTTTAAAATATATGCAATGCAAAAGATATGATGAGATGATCCTAAAACTAGGTATCTTTGGTAATATGTATAGGAGACCAAGGATACAATTACAATTAAAATTCCTAGCTGACAATACTAATATAACAATATAAATACAACAAATCAATATCTAGGTATTTACATGGGGCTTTATCTAGGGCTTAACATGCCCCTCCCCTTCAAAAAAGTATTTCCTTCAACACTTGATTAGTTGCAGATATTTCTGCATGAATAAATCATCTTCCTATGTCGCTAATTCTATTGGTAGGTTCTTCCACTTGATGAGGTACTCAGTAATTGCTTGATTATGCAGTTGCTTAAACCTTGTTTCAAGGATTGTTTCTGGTTCTAGTATTATTTTCTCTTCTTTATTGATCTCTAGTAAAATAGTTGGAACTAGGATCTTGTCACCAAATACCTTCTTTAATCAAGAAACATGAAACACTGGATGTAGATGTGAATATGGAGGTAACTCCAATTTGTAAGACATACTTCCAATCCTTTGCAACACCTTATAAGGACCATAATACTTTGTTGTTAATTTATCATCCTTCTTTTTTTTTCTTGAGGGACATTTGTTTATATGGTTGTATCCTTAGAAATACCCAATCCCCAACTTCAAATTCTCTTTCATTTTGATGTTGATCTACTTTTTGTTTCATCCTATATTTTGTTGTAATCAATTTTTCCTTCAATAGTTTGAGAACCTTTTGTCATTTCTCTATGTGTTCATCCATTGCATAAACCTTCACTTTCCCTTTCAAGGGTGATGTGATAGATGGAGGATGATATCCCTAAAATGACATAAATGGGGATATTTTTTATGAACTATGCGAGGATGTGTTGTACCACCATTCTACCTAGGGAAACCACTTGACCCATTGTGTTTTTTTTATCAAATGTAAAGCAACGAAGATACCCTTCTAGAAATTATTCACAATCTCAGTTTTCCCATCGAATTGAGGATGTGAAGAGGAGCTACAAACCAATTGAGTTCCCAAACAAGAAAATAATTCAGTCCAAAATTTTCCAGTGAAAATTGGATCTTCGTCACTTACAATGATCATAGGGATTCCATGAAGCTTCTAAATTGTTCCATGAATGTTGAGGCTACTATAATTTATTTAAAAGGACAAGAAAGAGAAAAAAAAAATGGGCACACTTTGTGAGTCAATCCACAACTACCATGATAAAATTATTTCCTTAGGACTTTGGTAGACATGTAATAAAATCCATTGAAACCTCTTCCCATTGTTGGCATGGTATAGTTAATGGTTGTAGGATACCTATGGTATTGATTGTTTCTCCCTTATTCTATTGGAAAACCACACACTTGGCCACAAAATTTTGAACATCATTTTTAATACCTTCCTGAAAAAAGTCCTTATTGATCTTTTGGTAAGTTGTCAAGAACTCTAAATGTCCTCCTATATGAGAAGTGTGTGATTCTAAAAGAACCTTTTGTTTGAGTGGGGAATTCTTACACAGATATAAGATATATTGTACCACAATAAATAATTATTCCATACAAATTTATCTAATGCACTTGGGTCTTCTTGTGTTTTTTGAATGATCTTGCATAATTTTTTATCTTGCTTCCATTCTCTCCTTGCTTCTTCCCCCCAATCAAACTATGGAATGTAAATAGCACATAGTAAACCCTTTATGTCTTCATCTATCCTTGAAAGTGCATCTGCCACCATATTTTGTTTTCCTTTTTTGTAGATAATTTCAAAGAACTATGGAATGTAAATAGCACATAGTAAACCCTTTATGTCTTCATCTATCCTTGAAAGTGCATCTGCCACCATATTTTGTTTTCCTTTTTTGTAGATAATTTCAAATTCATAACATTGCATATGTGTAACCCATTTTTGTTTCTCTTTTGAAGATAATTTATGTTCCACAAAGTAATTCAAACTATCATGATCCTTCTTTTTCACCTTAAAGTGTCTGCCTATTAGGTAGAGGTGTCATTTCTTAATTTCATGTAATATGGTCAACATTTCATTTTCATAAATGGGTTTGAGTAATTTCTTTCCTTTAAGATAGATGCTTTCAAAGGCATGGGGCCTTCCTTATTTCATTAAAACTACACCATTCCCATGTCCCGAGGCATCACATTCCATAATAAAAAAATTGTGAAATTAGGTGTGGCTGGGATAGGAGTATTACACATAACCTCCTTAATCTTTTCAAAAGATTTGGTTTCTTATTAAGTCCAATAAAATGCCTCCTTTTTTAATAATGTTGTTAGACATGCTGCTATTTGACCATAATTCTTGACAAACTTGTGGTAATATCTTGACAATCCTAAGAATCCTCTAATTTTATTCAAGGTTTTTGGAATTGTCCATTCTGTCAAAGCTTTAATTTTTTTAGGGTCCACTTTAATTTTGTTGGGGTTCACTTTGACACCCTCATGAGATAAAATATTACCCATATATTCCACTTCTTGAACCCCAAAGGAACACTTGGAAGGATTTCCATATAGTTGTTTCTATTCCAATAGTTTTAACACCATGTCAACATGTTATACATGTTATTCCCATGATTTTATATAGATTGTATATCATCAAAAAATACTTAAACAAATTTTATGAGTAAGGGTTTGAAAATAGAATGATCAAGCTTTGAAATGTTGAAGGTGCATTAGTAAGGCCAAAGGACATCACCAAAAAATCATAATTACCTTCACGTGTTCTAAAGGATGTTTTGGGAATGTCATCTTGCCTCATTCTGATCTGATGATATCCAGAGAAGAGATCCAACTTAGTAAAAACAATTCCTCCTTGAAATTCATCTAATAATTCATCAATGACAATAATAGGAAACTTATCTTTAATGGTAATTTTGTTGAGTTGACTATAATTTGGACACATACGCCATGAACCATCATTTTTTGTGACCACCACTACTGATGAAGAGAAATCACTTTGGATATTTTGAATGATGTTGACCTCTAACATATCTTGAATCATACACTCACTCTCACTCTTTTATGCATATGGGTACCTATAAGGCCTAATTTTAGGTGGTACACTTATGGTTACAAATAAATAGCATGGTCATGACATTGAGTAAGAGGAAGACCCTTAGGAATCTCTTCAAATACCTTGGAATGATTGTCAATATGTTTTTGGAGATCCATTGGAACAAAAGGTCTAAATGTTTGAACATCTAGTGAGAAAAATTGTGCAAGTACACCATGGTGTCCCTTTTTGTTAATTTTATCATGTTGTTAGAGCATATTGTATATTTTAACCTTATATAATTAATTACTGCAAACATATTCTTAATAAAAAGAGAAAAGGTACAATTTCACATACACACATTACACAAGGATTTTACATTGGAAACCCAAACTGAGAAAACCAACAATTTTTTTAGAGTCGCACCTCTAATATTTTATTCATCATATATATTCACTGTTTACAATACAATATGTATGGTATCTTGAGGCATACAAAATAATGCATTCACTTGGATTAGTCAACAACCCTAATTCCTTAACCAGAATTGGAAAACCATCGGTGAAAACCATGTGCCAAAAAATTGCTAAAACAAACGCAAAAACCACCAAAACAAAATCGGAGGTGCTACCCCCAAACACCCATGCAAGAGGGCTCTTGCCCCCATGATACCCCCCCCTTTCCCTCTTGGCACAATGAAAACACTAGTTTTGTTCATGCAAAGAATATAACACATACCCAACATTCTCCCACTTGTTGTTTTCTTTGCATACAAGGGGTTACAAAATTAAATAGTCAACAATCCAAGGTAGAAATTCCCATATATCCTCTACACCAAGAGAACTTATCAGTGCTCATAGATTTTTTTAATGAGTATGCAAAATTCTCCAAATTTTCCACCTTCATCGGCAACATCTTCTTGTCTTCAACAATGTCTCTCACAAAGTGATATTGAACATCAATATGTTTTGTATTTGAATTCCAAATTGGGTTCTTCGCTAGTAAGAGCGCACTTTGACTATCAAAATATATCCTTAAGTATTGTTGTACCAACTCAATACCTAAACACAATCTTTGTAACCATAATGCTTCATTGCTTGCATGAGTCACTACCATGTATTCAACTTTTCTAGTTGAGAGTGACACTACAACTTGTCTTTTTCTCATCCAGGTGATTGCTCCTCCAAACGGGCTAAACACATACCCACTTGTAAATATTTTGTGATCCAGATGATCTCCATCATAGTATACATAAAAAAACCTAGGTATATCCAACACTTTGTCTAATCCTGCTCTTCCTTGGTAGCACAATACATAACTAGTAGTGCCACAAAAATACCTAAAAACCCTCTTTACTGCTATCTAATGCTCCTTCCCTAGTTTTGACATATACCTGCTCAAAACTCTCATTGCATGTGCAATGTCTGGTCTATTACATACTAGTGCATACATCAAACTGACAATTGCACTAACATACGAAACATGGAGCATGCCCTCTTCTTCTTCTTGTGTCTTGGGACACTGATCTCCAGGTAACTTTACACCTACAAGAATAGGAACCCTGATCAATTTACATTCTTGCATATTAAACCTATGTAATATTGTCTCGACATATTTCCTTTGATTTAACTAGAGTTTCATGTTTTCTCGATCTCTTTTAATTTTCATGCCTAAAATGAAATTTGCATAACCAACATATTTCATGTCAAATTTAGAGGAAAACTGAGTTTTCACATCCTGGATAATCTCCTTAGTGTTTCCTATCAACAACATATCATCCACATACAATACCAAATAAATAAGATGATCACTGAATTCCCTCTACCTGGGAATAACCTTTTTCTACTAATTGAGCTTTGTATTTATCCACTTTTCCTTCTGCATTTAACTTCTTCTTAAACACCCATTTGCTTCCAATGGGATTTCTTCCAGTTGGCAACTCCACTAGAACCCAAGCCTCATTATTTTCCAACATTGTCATTTATTCCATCATGGCCTTTTCCTAGAGTTTTCCATCCTCTGAATCCACTACCTCCCTAGCAGTTCTAGGATCATATTCAATAATAAACAAAAAATATTTGAACAGGAATCGGGTGGAGTATACCTTTCCATTTTCCTTCTTTCCCAAACCGATCTCCTCAATACTGAAGAATGGTGATCTTCTTAATGGAGAATGTTCTTTTGTAGAGTCAGGTTCATTATCCTTCAACTCAAACTCTATTTTTTCTGGTTCTTCCTTCCTTAGTAGGACTTATTAATTGAAAACCTCTTTGATTTCTCTAAATAACACATCTCAACTATGCACTACCTTCTTATTTTTTTGGTTCCAAAGCTTATAACCTTTTAGACAATCTTTATACCCAATAAAGATACATGTTTCAACCTTTTTATCTAGATTACTCATGTTTTCCTTTGGAACATGAAGATAGGTATCACAACCAAATACATTGAGACATGTTAGAGAGGGTTTCTTACCAATCCATACCTCGTGTGGATTCTTGTCATCTAGTGATGATGAGGGTGATGGATTGACCAGGTAACATGCAGTACCCATTGCCTCTACCTAGAATTCTTGTCCTAACCCAACACCACTGAGCATGTACCTTATTTTTTTCATCAGTGTTATATTCATCCTTTCTATAAATCCATTATACTGAGGCATATATGGAGTAGTCTTATATCTTTATATAACACACTTCGTACATAATTCTTCGAATTCATTTCCACATAATTCTCCACCATTATCCAACCCTAGCACCTTAATTATCTTCTTTGTCTGATTCTCCACAAGAGCCTTAAACTCTTTTAAATTTTAAAATACTTCATATTTATTCATGAGGAAATAAATCCATGTATTCCTCAAGAAGACATCTATAAATGAGACATACTACACAAAATTTCCCAGTGGTGGAACTAACACACGTCCAAACACAGCATTATGCACCAACTGTAAAATTCCCTCTACCCTTGTTGCACCAGATGGGAATCTTACTCGATTCTACTTCTCATTTAATCAATGCTCATAAAAATCAAAATCTAGAGAGTAGTTAGACATACCTTCAACCATACCGTTACCATGTATTACTCGAAGGTCCTTCTCTCGGATATGTCTTAGTCTTTGATGCCACAACATAGTCTTTTCTCTAGAGATTGTAGGTGTTTTTTCTTCTTCAAATACAATCTCAGGAAAAATATAATTGTTGCACCCATAACTAATAGTTCTTCCTAGCATCTTATACGGGGTTCCAATCCAAGTCCCTTCAACAACACCATTTCCCCTCAAATGATCCTACATGTTTCTTTCTCAAATATTGTCTTTACCCTTACATCACCCATTTTTCTCATAGAAATTAAAATTTTGTCCAACCCTAGGATGTGCAGAACACCAAGGAGTGTTCTAATCCTTCCATCCATGAAATTAAACTTGAATTTTCCTTGTCCCGTGATTTTGGATGTCGAGTAATAACCTAGGAAAACATCACCTCCATCATACCTTTCATATTCATAAAACCACTCCATGTGATGAGTCATATGAAAGGATGCACTTGAGTTGACCAACCATGCCTCATGATATACATGCATTCTTAAAAAATCCAAGTACACATCCCCTCATTAATACATGAAGGTTTTTTCTTTTGTAGAAGGAGCATAATAAGATCCCTTCCCTCTCTCAACACTTTTGGATCTACATTGTTTCCTGTAGTTCCCTTCTTTTCCACATCTCCAACATACCTTTACAAATTTTCTAGGAGATTTAGATCTTCCCCTAGATTTAGATCTCCCACTTGATGACTTAGATTTATTTATTTCCTTGGAGCATCCTCTTGTAAATAAGGAATATATGCTCTAGCATTCCATATTTTTCTTCCTCATCTCCTTCGACAACAAGGATGAGACCACATGATTGAAAGTTAAGGTAGTTGAATTACTACCTATGGCCACAACTAGACTATCCCACAAGTCTGGTAAAGAGCACAATAAATTGATACACTTATCTCCATCAGAAATATTAATATCAATAGAAAACAATTGACTCACCACAATATTGAAGGCGTTAAGATGCTATTTCACTGAGTATCCATCTTTCATCCTCATCTTGTACAACTTCTTCTACAGAAATAGTTTTTTTACAAAGGAATTTGATTGATACAAAGCCCGTAAAATATCCCATGATTCCTTAGCTATAGATTCCCCCGGCACATTTAGTAATATGGAATCTGAGAGACACAACCTAGTTTTGATCTTCTCCTTCTGATACAACTTTTCCTAGTCTTATGTTGAAATTCATGTAGGTGCATTACCTGGATCCACAATGATCCAATTATCTTGTCCACCAACAAATCTTTCATTTTGAGCTTCCATGGCTCAAAACATTTCCCATTAAATTTCTCAATCTCTATTTTTGAACTTCTCTCCATTTATTTTCACCTGAAGAGTGGATATCGTAGATCTCTCACTGTAACAAGGTTTATCACAAACTTGAGCAAAACCCTTGACCGAAAATCCATCACCCTAAAGCCAATAAATGCTTTGATACCAAATGTGGATTTTAATATTTTACAATTAATTAATGAAAACAAATTCTTAATAAAAACATAAAATATACAATGGCACATATGCACATTACACAAATATTTTACCTTGGAAACCCAAACCGAGAAAACCAACAACCTATTTAGAGTCACACCTCTAATACTCTATTCAAAATATATCTTCATTTTTTACAATATAATATATATAGTATCCAGTGGCATCCAAAACCCCTAATCCATTGACATGGATTAGTAAACAACCCTAATT
>CBVK0100543124.1:0-17891 GCA_900067695.1 Picea abies | reverse complement strand
AAAAAGATTATCAAATTAACAAGAAAAGGGAGGATGTTGCTTTTGGAGAACTCCAAAGAAGCAATGGATTTAGGAGGCCTGGTGAACCAACCTTTCCACCTTACAACATTACTTCTTTACATGTAAGATCTCAACTTTCATGAGGACATGCAAGAAGGTAAGTTGGGGGGTATGTTAGGTTATGAAAAAGGTGTAAATATCTTCCTTTTTCCCACATCTCATGATATCATCTTGATTGACTTTTCGGCTATTTAGGAGCAAATAGGATAGAAAATGAATAATATACTTTTTAGCATTATTGTTGAAATTAGATTACATAGACCGTAAAATACGATTGGAATTGTCTGGTTTTATTACAGGATTGGTTAAATATTGTCAAACCCAAGATGGCAAAGGAAATATTGAAGATGCACAAGCTATTGGAAGTTGAGGACTTTATGGTGCAAGGCAGTTTTGAAGATGATTGAGTTTCTTATATTGTAACTTTTTAATAGTAAATAAATCCTAAGGATCTCTCGATCCTCGGGATAACTTAATTTACCCAGATTATTGTAATATATAAGGGGTAAATAGATCCTGAAAATATATAGAAGAATTGCACCCAAGAACTCAGAACTTAGAATTGGTATGCATCAATAGTTTTTGTAAATTTTGTACCAGCTATGAAATCAATAAAAGATTTGAGAGGTTTTACCATTTCTACATACTAAGTTTCGAATAGCAGTGCTTCTAAGGACCAAGGGCCCAGTATGAAGGAGCTATTGTGTGACCTGTAATTGTATCAGTTCAATTTATGTTTTGTGATTCAAATATCTTTTACAGTAATTAAGACGAATGCATAAGCGAGTTAACGATTTCATGTTGATTGTATGCAGTAGATAGACATTTACTTCGAGTATTAATGATTGTTGTTTCAATTTCTATTAATGAGATTTGATGCATGACAATTCCTCATAAGTTCATATGCGTTGTTCCTTTTACTTAGATTCGCAAATGTTGTTCCTTTCAATTAGTTTACATTTGTTGTTCCTTTCAATTAGTTTACATTTGTTGTTCCTTTCCATTAAGATATAGTTTGTATTCATTTCAATAGAAGTACAATTGTTGTCTCCTTCGATTAGATTACAGTCGTTGTTTCTTTCCATAGATAGAGTAATTCGCCTTTTTCCTTTCCAGTAATTTGATTCATAATAATAGTCAATTTTGAAAGTCTTTATTTAGATTCAATTACTTCTTTTAGTTAAAATGAATTCAATAGTTAAAATGAATTCAATAGATTAATTAGTTCCTTTCCATTGCACAACAATAGATTTCAAATCCTAGAATCTTTAATGAATGTTTGAGGAACTTGATTGTTGATAAACTCAGATTTTCTTCAACTACACGATTTTAGCCTCTTCGAGCTATCTACATAGACTTTGATGATATTCTTGAGATAAAAGACGAATCCTCGGGTTGATAAATTAATGTTAAACTAAGGTTGTTTTAGACATCTTTAGACCCCAATAGTATGTATTGGGACTGGAAGAACCAGGTTTATATAGTAGCGAGGGAATGAGAGGTGACCATTTTGTTTATTCTTACTTATTGGTTCTGTGTGCGTTGTTGTGTATTTGTTCTTTATTAGATACCTAGTGATTTCATATTCATACTACCATTATATTACATATTACCACATAACCCATTAATGTAACAATCATGCAATGATTATACATAAGATAAATCTAATCTAATATGCATCTAGACATAATCCACGAACAATCATACAAAATACATTTGACACAAGATTTAACATGGTTCACCCAAATCTGGGCTATGTATAAAACGATCGTCTTCTTTATTATGCATTTGGTAATTTATTTAGGCTTGCGCACTACGCTTACAACGATACATCATGGTTATATATCCTTCCTCCTAGACTAGCTGCTCTGCATGCAAACCTCTCTCTCTATCTGCATCATCTCCTCTACATTCAGACATGGATTCCTCTCTTTTACATAATAAACTAGCAGAGAACCAAAATTGAGGAACCCCTATTCTCCTGACCCATTACATATTTATACATACATTCTAGGGATTAAAACCCTTCTTTGCACATCCCAAACCCCTATTACAATGCATTACTACTTGACTTAATGGCTTGTTCAGGCTGCTTTCACCTTCTTTTTCTTCTGCATACTACTTTTTCACTATGATTGTTATTCTTCCTGCTTTTTCATATCCTTCTATATTTAGCATGTCGAGTTGTCATCCTTCCTCTTTGCCTGATTTCTTATCTTGCTTTATTCTCTACTTTATTCTTATCTTACTGTGGATTGTACTTCTGGATGCACCTCATTTTCACACTCTCAAATCTTCCTTCTTCTTCTGCGCAATTCTTCTATGCTTAGAATTTTTATCAAATTTGTATCCCAAAACTGCTTGTCCAACAAGAAGAATTACTTAACAATGAAACTAACATATGAAAAGATAAAGGAAAAAACAATTTTTCAGTTGAACGCTTTCAATGTCTATGTTGATGAATAAAATGATGAGAATTAAAGTTATTGGATCAACTGTTTGTTTTTCCCTTCCATTTTGGTGAATTTTAGAACTTGCAAAAAAGGGGATGCTTGGTAAATATTAATTGCACAATAATAAATTATTATCCCTAGAATCCTACTAGATTCAACCATAAAAATACATTTTTCGGGATTAATTTCTATTTGAGATAATGAACATTGATATCTTGAAAGTAAACACAATCATGGATGAATCCAATCTCTTTGATGATGGCAACTATGTTGAAGAACAATTTAAAATTACTTGATGGAATGAATCAAAACCAACATCTAAGAGCTTGCATAAATTGAGTTTGACATGTTGGGTGGTCTTATCATTTACGATTCACTACACACTATAAGTCACAAATGTTATGGATGACAATAGAGGGATCCATTCCTTTGACATCCTTATATTTCAAGGTGAATACATTGAGATACTCATGGAGGAAGGTATATAAGAAAGTGATATCCACATTCACAATAAAGGAACTTGAGTGAATATTCTTTGAGTGCTCATATGTTTCGATGTTTATTCTAATTATGACCTCATAAAAAATGGTGTTAATTTTGTTCCTCAAAGAAAGGAGGAGCGGAGGAAGAAATTCCTCACAATATCAATAGTAGTTCATATAATTTTAAATAAAGAGGGAGACATATTCAAAGTGAGTTGTTACCATTTGTATTCATCAAGCCTATAAAAATAAGGCTACTCTATGTAAAACACATGCTTCAATAATATATTACAAGTTTTGTTCTACTAAAACGGGAATAAAGAAGGGAAGAAAAATAGAGGAGCCTTTGATTGGGAGTATAAAGGGTGGATGAGAACTCCCCACTAGACTCACCATAATTTAGTGAATCAATAGATTCTTTCTACCATGAAGTAGTAATGTAGGGATGGAAGACCACCCTAATGCACACATAAACATACCACTAAATAAGGGAAAATAATTGAAGTTGAGACCCATTTTTAGCGAAAAACTATGAAATACGAGGAGACACTTGGTTAAATAGTTCTTTAGCTATTAATTATTCTAACCTATTTTGTATATTATTAGGGTACTTCACTTAGGTAGATTAAAGTTTACTAGCAACTTAGTAAAGGAAAGTAAACTAGACTTGAACATGCATGACCTTATACTGTTACATGATAGTAAGTCATATTTTACCCTTCTCCATAGAGAAAGGAGGTCTCTTTCCCTATATCAAATGTTTAATGATATTGTAAACTTGCAGAGTAATATCTTTGCCTCTCAAAAATTGTTTGAGTCTCAAGTAGACCATCCATAAAAGAATAAATATAAAGAAGAAAGTTGTACTCTTGCATCTCATTCTAATCTATCAATCACTCCACTTAAGTCAATTGAAAATTGTAAATAAGTATAATTGTGCTACAAATTTCTATGACTAATATCCATAAGTCTCATAATCAAGTGATACTTGACATCAAACCTCAACGAATCAACACCCTCAATTCAAACTCCATTACTCAAGTCGACTTACAATTCTCAAAGTGTACAATTATAATACAAATTTCTCAACTAATCTTCACAAGTATGATCACCAAGTGAAATTTACATCGAACCTCCAATGAGTTGAAACCTTTATAAAATCCATCATTTTAGTAGACATGCAACTATGAAAAAATTAGATTTGGATTTGAAATCTTGCCGAAAATAAAAAAATTATATTTTTTATAGACTAATACGAAGTTGACGTTTATCATAAATTAATCTAACTAATTTATTTTTTATAAATACATGTATTGTAGAAATATTGACGTGCTTTCCATTTCATTCTCTCCTTCATAAAGTCATATGAAATCGCCATGAAGAATTAAAGGATGGTTGGTTTTCTCCTAACCGTTCCTAAAGAACTCAAATAAAATATCCCATATTTTACTTCTATTAATGAAACAATAGGTTGCTTATTATTGAACCTTGAAACTATACCTATACCCAAATTGAATGCACTCCTTGTTTTAATTCTCATCTTTTATTAAACCATACACCATATGTATCTATGTTCCTTGAACCTACACTTTTCCTTATTCTTGAACCCAATCCCATAGTGTAAATGTGTTTTGATACACTCATTTTTTTTCCTTTCCAAAGTATAATCTTGTATAATTTTCATGTTCTTTTCTTTTTAAAAAAGAATAAATGTTTTCAACAACATATATGGTAAAAGATCATTGTAGTATGGTGTAAAATGTAAAAAACATAAAAAGGAAATGTCTACAGTCACTTCTATGCAACAATCATTGGTATTAAACAACACATGTTTTCTTAAAAAAAATGCAGTTTATAAGTATTTCCATATTAAGATTGTGTTATATAAAAACCATGTTATTGTTTTAAAATATTTCTAATGTCATAATTTTTAAATTCTTAACACTTTTTAAGAGTATAATAATAACAAAAGTCTTAAAGATCGAGAGAATTGAAGGAATGGAATTTTATATTGTTACAGAAATTAGTGTACAAAAGAAAATAATAACTTATTTCTTTATTGGATGACAATGATAATGTAAAAAATTATGAATAATACATAATTAAAAAAAAAATTACCTAAGCCCAAACATGAGGCATTGCAACTTTTATTTTTGTATTGTAACTTTTAGTTTTACAACCCGAGTGGAGACAGGGAGATACACTACATGCATAGCGTTCAAAGTGCCCCACATATCAAACAAAACACATTACCTATCCAAATAAAAGATTTAGACACTTTGGTTTTTGTACTAAGAGATAAAATTGTTTTAATCTCATGAGGATGGAGATGGAGAAAACTTATAGATCAAACAAGCGGGTAATCAAATGATGATCAAAATCTATAAAGAAATTAAAAGGGAAATTAAGACTAAGGATAAGAAAATACAATTTCTTTAATAAAATATAAAAAGATTAGTATAGACATTCAGATACATGTTTTCCACCATATAGGTTCCAAGGGGAAGTACAAAAGAAGAAGAACTGTTTTTGCTAAGGCTAGAAGTAGTGGCAAAGAAAGTGCACTTGGAGAAAGCAATGGAGATGGAGAAAGAAAAAGTAATAAAGGAAATGAAATCACATAGAGTAGTTGGGATGAAAAAGGAAGTTTCATAGGAGAGGTATCTAAAATGGATAAAACTAGTTAGGGAAATCCATAGTGAAATACAAAAAAATTTAGGATAAAGAACACAATAAAAAGTACATAACATCAAGAAAGACAAATAAAATAAAATAAATAGAAGAGGGGATTTTCAAGATATCAAAATTAATAAGAATATGGTGAAGCTAAAATTAGAATTATATAAGAAGGAAAATTTTGAGCCAACAAAAATATTAATAATAGAGGAAATAATAATAGAACTAGTGAATTTACAACAATAGTTACACTAGGTGGAAGGACATAAACATAGGGAATTCCAATCCATGGTAGAATATTACCAAAAAAATGGGGATCCAATTTTATAAAAATATGAAGGGATTTGACTAGCCATCAAAGGGAGAGGAGATAGAGAAATCTTTGATGAGAACAACATTAAGCCAATTAGAAGAATATTTATGTAGTTTCACTATTAACCACATCTCATTGTCAAGAATATATTATAGAAAATATATGATATATAATATCAACCACTTAGGAGGAAAAACTTAGCATTTATATAATAAAGGAATACCCACAAACAATTTTTGCCAAATGCACAAGAATATTTGAGGTAAAATCTTTAGTACAGTAGATCAAAGTAGACATCAAGATAGGCATAAGATAAGTACAAAAACACTAGGACTAGCAACAAGGAACATCTAAAGGATCATGCATACAAATAATAATAACTCCAATCTCGATAATCAATAATAGTGAAGAAATAGAATCAAAACATAATCCATAAACCAAAGAATCCAACAAATCTGATGATCCCAAGGAGTATTTAGGAGGATACCAAACATTCCAGGGTTAGACAGAGTTGGGGTAAATACGACCAACCATTATAAAGTAACCCAATGTAGGGTAAAACAAGCACAAAGGAAGGGCTTGATTGGTTATTTAAATAACCAAACAAGCCAATATGCATACATCCATGCATGCATATATACACACACATATATAGAATGATACCATTTATATTATTGTTGTTAGCATGTTTTTGGTGAATATTTTGAAAATTGGTTTTCAAGGCAATCCAAAGTGGTTACGTTTGTATAAAATGACTAGGACGATGATCTTTGTGGAAAGATAAGGGTTTTTTAGCGATATTTCAAGAAAATTACTAAGATAAGTATTATTATTCATAAGAGTGAGTTGTTTTCCTTAGGAGGAGGGTATTCCCATTGTAACTTGTGTTTTCATTCCTTGGGATGTTTTCTCTTGTATTTTAATAGTTTTATCATATTTTTGGGATGTTATGTTTGTGATCGTATGGATAACTGAATATATTTATGCATGGAAAGCTCAATTTATAGTAATTAGGATTGTGACTATATTTATATCCAACATAAAACAGTTACCCAAATTGATACAATCCGTAATTAACCACATGCATGTTTTATAGAAGGATTCTCATCCCTTATTTACAATTGGTCATTCTAGCACATAGATTTGATAATAAAAACTAAATTATATCGAAGAGCATAGAATCCAATATAGAAAATTATAATTATCCCTTGGTTTTGGAATCTTCCTGATACCCATAATTCCAATTATATGCATTTGGAATATCTGAGGCTTAGTTTATGTTATAGATGTTGGATCATGCCCTATGAAATATGAAATGATAGCCATAGTAGCCTTTACGTCAATGCATAAATATCTTCTAGAAATTATTGAACAAAAATGCTAAGGTAATGTCAATCTAAACTTGTGTTTTCTCCAATTCAAATAGTTATTTATTCAACATACCAATACTACTCATTTGTGGGGTTCAAATATTCCAACAAAATAAACAAAAACAAGTAACTATCCAAAATGTAAGGAATTGTCACTTTAATTTTATATAAACGAAGGTAGATGTTTT
The DNA here is from genome assembly GCA_900067695.1 of Picea abies. Lineage (NCBI taxonomy): Eukaryota > Viridiplantae > Streptophyta > Pinopsida > Pinales > Pinaceae > Picea > Picea abies. Next base: position 10,349 of record CBVK0100543124.1, on the reverse strand, counting down.
GCATTACATGTTAGAAACTACCTGAAACTAGTGCTCCTCATGCCACTTGGGTGCTTCTCGTGTTTCTCTAGTGCTCCTCGTGTTTCTCTGGTTCTCCTCATGTCGCTCGAGTGTTGTATAGTATACCGCAGTAACACTACCAACCCAAAATTGCCTAACGGAGACATAAAATTGTGGGTATGGTGGGTGTGGTGGTATCACGGGTATGAAGGTGGTGGGTATGACATGGAAAGAAACTGGTGGGAATTGTAGGGAAAGACACTAGAGGAAACGACAGGGAAATAAAAATTGGAAGAAGAATTGTGGAAAATACATATAATACCACCTTTTGACCGAACTATTATTCGGCCGAAATAATAGTTCGATTGAACAATTCTTTTGGACGAACTATTATTTCAGCCAAAAAAATGGTTGTCAGACCAAAAAATCCAACACATGTATCTGCTGGCATAGATTTAGAGGGTTTCGTTAGATTTAACATTCAACTGAAACAATATTTCGACTGAAAAATTAAATAATTCATATGAAAAAAGTTAAATTGTTCGGCCGAAAATTTTCCATTAACAATTTTTGTGACCCGATTCTCACAAAAATGTTACCCACTTTCATGATTTTACTCGATCATGATTGTGTACTGCCTAATTTGATTTCCTCTCATGTGATCTCTCTATATTATAGCACCATAACTCGACTCAAATCCATTTAAAACAAAAATTTGGTCAGTTGGGATGACAAAATTTATATTCTATGTCGATGAGGTCGACACGTCCTTCAAAATTTCCTCTTTAGATCTGAAGAAATTATAATATACTTATAAAAAATTGTATAGAGAAATATACAATGAAAAAATTGAAGATATTATTTGACTACTTTATCCTCTTGTGCTTTTGGGTTGCAACTATTCTTCCAACTTCTTTGTCTTGTCGAATGTTTCTTCTTGGATTGTTTCAAGCCATTGGTGTATTGTATGTCTAGAGCCAATGTTATCACCCCTTTATATAAATTGGACTCATGTATTCCTTTTACTACAATTTTTGGGGTTACTAATTGGTGACTTGTGGTCAAGGAGTTCGACTATCACATATTTGGGTTGAAAAATTGAAACCTTTTCCTATATAGTAAAGCAACACCTGAGTGTGGTTGTTGTGTAGGTTGTTGAGACAGAATGTCAAATGTAGTATGATATGTGTTTGGGGCCACCCGATGGACGTGTTGGGTAAAAATATACCACCCATCAATTGAAGACTACGCCTCCAAACCCAATCTTTTCATTTTTGTTAAGAAATACAATTGGTATGTTATAGAGGCATCTTGTACTCAGGTTGACTCAAGGTAAAAATTTTCCTCTACTTGGTGTATCTTTTCCATAACTTGGTCGGGAGGAATGATGGTGTTATTTGTCTCCATATAGTCCTTTTTACCTTGTCAAAACCACTCTCTTTATTTTTTTGATATTTGTACCTCCAATTCTTTTTCTTTTGAAATTTAGGTCACCAGAGCTACCTTTAGTTTGAATCAGGTGTGGTGTTCTTTGTTTTCCTCAAGTATTCAATCATTGTCTTCTATTCTCTTAATTTAATAAAGGTGGAGGTGAAGTAATATGGACAATTTCTTACCATAGTGTTTAGTGCATCTTCCTTCTTAGTCACTTCTTCTAGACTTTTCTTATTTTCCTTGAGTTTTTCATGCTCTTCCTAGGGAATTGTTGCAGTCTAATCAGTAACTAGCTTTTGATTAGCTTTGATTCTTTGATTGTGGTGTTGCTTCATTTTCTTATTTTCTTCCCTGGGTCGACTATTTTCATGTTGATTATGAATGTTCGATTCGACAACTGCCTCAACCAATTTTTTGAAAGCTTCCAGAGGGTCTGTTTCTTCAGTCGATTGTTCTATATTGATTTTTTTTTTACTAGTGTTATGCAATCCTACAATAACTCTATCTCTTTATCCTTTCTTTCTAATATTTTATCTCCATCCTTAATTTCCCTTTTCCATATACGTGTCTATTCCTTTGCAAATTCATTGTATAAGTTGAAAATTTGGGAATCGGATGCGACTGAAGGATTGAAGAACATTTATGTCATCGGGTTAGATGAGGAAATGGTTCAGAATGTTGTGAAAGTAGTGACCAAATATGTGGTTTTCTTATGGTGCTCTTTCTTCTTCTTCTTCTTTTGTTTTGTTTTCCTATTCCTTTGCAAATTCATTGTATAAGTTGAAAATTTGGGAATCGGATGCGACTGAAGGATTGAAGAACATTTATGTCATCGGGTTAGATGAGGAAATGGTTCAGAATGTTGTGAAAGTAGTGACCAAATATGTGGTTTTCTTATGGTGCTCTTTCTTCTTCTTCTTCTTTTGTTTTGTTTTCAAATTCAATTGTTTGTCATCTTTGTGTTTCCCAACATCTTTATCGTAGATTTTATTAGACTCTTTTCATTTGTCCTTTCCATCATACTTTATGGGATCGTCCTCACCTTTACTCTCATTATTTCACCCCTTGTATTTATCAGTGCTATTTTCTTGGTTCTCCTCTCCATTATTGTCAATGTTTTCACCTTTATCTTGCTCGAAAATATCTTCTTGAGTTTCATTATTCTTTGGAAGAATTGATTGATCTTTAATTGGGATCTATGTAGGAGGAGATGTTTTTTGGGGGATTCATTGCCAATGTTGCTCTCTCCTTTTTCTTGTGGGTCGGTATTTTGGTTTGACTCGTGTGGCATAGTATTTGATCCATGTTCTTTATCCTCCCACTCCTTGTGTTTTTTCTCTTCTCATCCCTTGTTGGTCTATTCCAGGACTTCAAATTCGGTTGTCGGTAATTTCATTGGCTCATTTTATATTGATTTTTATGAAGGAACTGTGTGCTCCATTCTTTGGTTGTGGATTTCTCCTTGTACTTCCATGCCTTTGTGTATTTGTGTTTCTCCACATTGGGATGACCCGAATAATGTTTCTTAGACTTATTAGATTGATTTGAATTATTTCACTTCGTTGACTTAGTGTGGTTTGACTTTCTCATGTGGACTGACTCGACTGCTTGCCATTTTTCTTTGTCACTTCGGCTTCTTCAGAACCAGAAGGGTTCGATTTTATTTATTCATTTTCCCTACTTTCCTTGTCCAACCAATCTGATAAAAATTCTTCAGATGACACTTGATGGTGCATCCTCCTTGTTTTATTCTATTTTTATTGGTGTTCTTTCTTCAATGATTGGTATAGCATCGATAAGTGGTGACTCCCTTGTCAATTTGATTGTTCTATGGTGTGTTCGCTGTCATTTTGGAATGGGCTTGGTACTTGGAGCAGGTTGGGAAAGTTTCAGTCAAATTCCTCCAATGGTGTTAGTTGGAACTGCTCTTATCACATATTATTCTTCCATTCTTTGTTTTTTATACCTTCGTTTTTTGACATGTTTGTTGAGTCCAGCCTTGGATTTTTCCTCTTCAACACATTTTTCCTTGATATTGGACCTGGATTCTTTAAATCATGACACCATTCTTGACTACATTATTTTTCTATTCATAGTTGCTTCCTATCGGGATTCTTTGTCCTTCTGCTTCACCTGGTGGGATATTTTGTTGGTAATACTATCAATTGTTACTTTCATGAAGGGGTCCTAAAAATTCAGTACTTTATCCAACTGGAATATTTTATGCCAATTAATGTCAATATCTATTGGAACTTCCTATGACCATACTAGTTTCTTATCGTTTGCTCCTCTCTCTTGTTATTTTATTTTCACGGGGACTTGCTTTGCATGGGGTTCTTTTTGAGTTCATATATCTTCTACAAATGACATGGAGTATATTTCCAATTTTTTTTCTTCTTCTTTCTCAACATCTATGAGCGGTATTATTAGATTCAAATCTGTTTTTAGTACTTCTGGAAGAATTTCCATTTCATATCTGATTTGTCTTTGTAATTCTTAAAAAATTGTAACTATGTTGGCTAATAATCTAAGTCCTTTGGCATTGGTGTCGACTCAAATCCACACAAGAATTTGGTGGTGTCGATACTTATATGAATATGATATAATTTCAATAGTGGTCGATGAACTATTTTATCGACCCACAATCTATGAGATGCATTCTTGAGATTAATGACCCAAGTTTTAAGAATTTTGTCGACTATAAGGGATTTTGATGAGCCAATTACTCCTGGTGAATTTTTTTTGTAGTTTTCAATGGATGATACATTATTTATTGTAAATGTTGCTTCTCTAACTAGGATATAGTGACTCATTGTGATCCAGATCAATATGGAGTAAAACCTTATCGCTTGACCATTCTCTTGGCACTCCCTGCAATTGCTCTTTAGGATTCCTACAAGATGTTCTTCCTAGTTGAACATCTCCCCATTTTGCAAGATTCGACCAATGTGTTCAAACATTTTTAACTTCACATCTGATGTCCGACCCATGGTGGTAAAGAAAAATGAAACAATAATGCAAGTCCACTTGTCATGCAGTTATAGAAGTTTGTTAATGACCAAGACTTTGTAACTCTTTATAGATGTTCCTCTATAAGATATTGTATTCAGTTTATTAAGCCCCTTGTGATTCCAATTGGGTAGTCAAGTCAGAGGTGGGCACCATGGTACCAACTAATTATAAATTATGTTACTTCTTTTTTCCATCCCTCAAGATCTTCTATCTGCAAGGCTATGAGGAATTTCCAAATTCCAACTTTCTCAAAAGATTAGGTTTCCTTTTTCCAAATCCCAGCCTCCATGCCCCATGCCATGAAACTCTTCCAATGTTTGTCCCAATGAATATCTTCCATGTGATCTTGTTGAATATTATACATTCAAATTTTGAGCTAGGTTGTTGTATCTATGTCGAAATTTTGTTTGGCTCTTGGCTCCACTAAAGTGTCTTGATCGTGTCCTCTCATTCTTGGCATGTTTATAGGTCGATCTTGGTCGAGAAGAGTAGTTGGATTCTAGGGTAATAGGGTCAAATTCTTGGTTTCAGGTTCATAGGCTTGTATGCTCGGATGCTTTGGAGTAAAAATAAAAGTGACGAATTCATATGCATCCTCCATATTTATAGAAAGGGAGGAAAAAGTTGAATTAAATTCGGCCAGTAGTATTTTGGGTTTGCACATGTCGTTATTTATGAATGACGTAATTTATTGTTCCTATGAGGGGCTGAATGTGTTGATGGTGAAATGGTGGTCAACCACGTCCTGTCAGACATTAATTTCATTGGGGTATTTATGTTGGTCGATTACTCTAACTAGGTCGGTTTGTTTTTTTTTATGAACTCGTCCAACTTTTATTCCTTGATTGATTTAGGCGATCTGGCCAAGTCATCCTCCTGGTCGATCTGATATCTTCCGTTAAACTAACTGACCAGGTCATCTTCTTTTCCCTTATCGACTTTTCTTATATCTATTTTTCTGAAGTCATATGTTTTATGTTTATTAAATTGATGATGGTCACACTCACTTGATATATGGAATCCACACTCACTTTATTTAAGGAATCCAGATTTAAAGGTCTTTCACTTTCCTCACTTTGATATTTCTTTCTTACTTGATTCTCTTCCTCATTTATTCAGAAGTTATCGAAGGTCCTTCTTTGGAATTGAAATTTCTTTAGACTTTTGTATGTATTCTCTAAATATTCATTGTGATGACCAAGGACTCTTCTTTGGAATTGAAATTTCTTTAGACTTTTGTATGTATTCTCTAAATATTCATTGTGATGACCAAGGACTCTGTGATGAACAATGTTGGGATTTAAATTATTTAGGCTTTTGAAGTCGAAACATATTCTCAATTTCTTTGGGTCATGCTTTTTATGTTTCACAACCATTGTAATTTTTTATTTAGATTTGTCTATGGAGTAAATGATACCAGTAACTAACATTGTCTAAATTTATTTTTGTACAATGATTTTATACTTGTGGGATAATTTCTATTGTAATTTTTTAATATATTTAGACCCTGGTATGAGGTTGACTTTCATCTCCCTCTTATCCTATACAAGTCCTCTGAGATCCTTATAATATTGCGAAGGAAAATCTTTATATTCATGGAGTAGGTCGTCTATCTCTGATGTGCTCTTATCCAACCAGTAATAACTTATCCTTTCCATTTTCGATCGACCATTGCTCGAACTATCGAATTCTTTGGTTTTGATTTATTCGTCTATCCATTCTTGAGGTTTAGATTCATCCAGATGTTATTCTCCTTCAATAAACTCATTATAGTTTGGTGCGAAATCAAGTTTTTCTAAATCCTCCTTATCTTCCTTGGATATTGTAAACATTGTCTTCAAATAATTATTTACTCCTGGCTGATTTTTCCTCCATTTGAAGATTTTCCCTGGAAAACTTATGTTTTCCATGTCCACCCAATGAGCACTTATATTATCTTCATCATGAGTCAACACGAAGTCGTAAGTCAACATCGACCCTATTTCAACTTTTGTATTTCCATTTTTTTGAACTTCGTCATAGTTTCATTTTTCTAGAAAATTATTTATCTCTAATGTTACTTCCCTTAAATGTGCCTCTTCTGGAATGAATTCAAAATATCTTATGAAATTTTCCTTTATTTCAGTCCAATTGAATGTATGACCACATGCCTCTTTGATTTTATACCATTTGTGTGGTATACCATCCAACATGTTTGGAAACAAGTGTGGCCAGACTCTTTTGTCACTTTAGATAACTCTTGTCAATTTATTTTCGCACCACTAAATACGAGCTACTAGGTTGAACCCATGTTTAGGTTGGGATGTCGAATTTTGTTGATAGGTTTTTCCCTCTAAATCGTTCGAAAAAGTATAATGTAGCAGTGGTCCATGTCTGTAAATGGGGATCATGGGTCTCCCACCATAGATTATCTTGACGAGTGAAGGAATCTACCAATATTTTCACTCCTCCCCATTCTCTAAATGTTTTTTATACCTAGTCCATGTGGAATTATGGAGATTTTCTTTCATTGAACCAAAGGGGAGGTCTTTTTTTTGTGTTAGTCGAGATAAGTATTATTTTTTTGGGAATAGGGCTGAACATGACATGAAACAAAAATAATGGTATTGCACATAATCGAAGAGGAAATTTTTTTTCGAAGATAAAGGGTCATGTATAAATACACCAATACAACACTTAAGCAGAGAACATTGTGATTAGAACATCATGGTGCATGTTGCACATATTGATATGCATGTTCTATTGTATAATCTCCATGATGATAATGACCCAAGGGTATTCTATTTCTAGTCTCAAGATCTAACCAACTTCCATACAATATGCAATATATTGTCCATATATAACCATTGGCTATTAGATTTGACTCTGCCAAATCATTGTTGTTGAGTCAATTTGACAAGTATTCTTGACCCAACTGCCTATGCATCCAAATATCAGTCAATTGTTGGGTTGGTAGATTGCCTGAATGACTGTATCCATATGTAGGTCTGCCTCTCGACCAACTGAACCCAAGGGATGTGTGTTGAACTATCATTGCTTGATGTTCCAACAACCCCCCACCCCCATCAACACATGACTATGAAGATTCAGGAGATGAAATTACTTCATTATGACACCCCCCCATAATTCTAGATTCTTGAAGCCCAATCATCACACGAAGCTTCATAAATATTTCTTCAGCTAAATTTTTGGTGAAGATATAATCTCTTTGATCATTTTCTCTACAATATTCAAGAGAGAAAACATTCTCATGAACCAACTATCTCAAGTAGTGAGAATGGAGCTCAACATGCTTCATCTTAATGTGGGAACCATGATTTTCATCAACTTGTATAGCACTCTGGTTATCACAAGAGATTGTAGTCAAGGTCTAAACAGGAGGGCCAAGTTCTCCCAGGAGTTGATGAATACATACTACTTCAGTACCTACTTGAACAATGCCATAATATTATGATTCCATAGTCATCAAAGAGACTACCTTATTTTTATTGCATGAACAGACTAATGGTCTAGTGCTATATAGAAACACATAGCCAGAACTGGACTTTTGATCATCATTGTTACCATCCAGGTCATAGTCAGTGAAGCCAAGCAATGAATCTGAACTTCGACAATACTTGATACCAAAATGAGTGGTACCATGGAGATAGAGGAAAAAAAAATTGGCTTCTTTCTAGTGGATTCCTTTAGGTTCTTCCATAAAAATATAAACCACACTAACAACAAAGGAAAGATCAGGTCGACTATGAGTAAGATAAATAAGACTTTCGACTAATTTTTGATAAAGAGTAGCATCGACTACAAGATTTTTACAAGTCTTCATAAGGTTTACTCTAGACTAAAAAGGAGTAGCATAGAGCTTGCAATAAACCATCTTAATATGTGTCAACATATCCATCACATATTTATATTGAGAAATGAAAAAACCATCACAAAGTGGTAATACTTGAAGACCCAAAAAACAATGTCGACTACCAAGATTTGTCATGTCAAAGGAGTCAGCAAGTTGTTTCTTCCATCTAAGAATGAGATCATTATTCTTGTTAGTTACGGGTAATTCATCTACATATACACCAACAATAAAGGTGTCTCCATTGGTATGGAGTACGTAGAAGGTGTGATCAGATTCACAACATTTGAAGCCAACTCGAAGAAAGAAACTATCTATCTTAGCATACTAAGCAAAAGGAGTATGCTTCAAACAATAAAGAGACTTCTTTACTCAACAAACCAAATTTGAATCTATCAAAAAACTAGGTGGCTATACCATTAAAATTTATTTAGATAGGTCTCCATGAGGAAATGCGCTTTTCACATCCATATAATGTATTTTCCATCCAAAGAGAGTATCAAGAAAAATAATCAGATGAAAAGAGTTCATCTTTGGCAAGGGGTAAAAGGTTTCAGCGTAGTCGATTCCTTCTTGTTGAGAAAATCCCTTTGCAACAAGCATTCTCTATGTCTCTCAACAACACCTTCAAAGGTAAATTTGGTCTGATAGACACATCAACACTTCATAATGTTCTTTCCTTGCTGTCAGGGAACTAAGTCCCAAGTATGATTCTTCGAAAAAAAATCAATTTGTGTCTGCATTTTATGCTCCCATTCAGATTGTCTTTCAACATATGAATACGTAACAGGATCATAAGTTTCAGGTACATGAGTCATCAAGGAGACACTGACGTGTTGATTTTGACTTCAAGTTTTTTGTTCGGGGGAGGCATCTCCATCATCAACTCCAAAATCTTCAATTGTCTTGGCATCCCATATGGGTAGAAAGAAACCGGTGAACTATGAATCACTTCAATAGGTCGATTAGAAGTCGAAGGGTGTTGATTTGAAAAACGAATCAAAAAAGAGGACAAAAAAATTCTTGATTCGTAGGTCGATGATCTAGACAAAACAACAAGGATGTTTGATTGTCTAGTCGAAGGACTAGAGTATGGAACATGAGAGCCATAGTTAGAGGCAACATCAAAGGGATAATCACGCAATAGTCCAGAGGAGGAATTCAACAACTTAATTTGAAAATACTTCTCATCAATCCGTACATTTCATCTCATGATGATTTGTTGTTTGAGAGGATCAAACATTTGATAGGATTTTGACTCTTCAAAGTATCCAATCATGATGAAAGCATGAATCTTTACATCCAACTTATTTATACAATCATTAGGAATGTGAGCGTATGCAACACATCCAAACACACAGAGGTGGCTAATTGAAGGATGTTTCCCATAACATCGTTCAATTGGAGTCATGGAAGGAACAACTCCAGTCAAGATGGGACTAAGAAAACAATTTACAAAATACACCTCTTCAGCCCAAAAGCGAAGAGACAAATCCTTGGCATACAAAATACATCTATCCATTTCAACTAATGTCTGATTCTTGCGTTCTGCGATGCCAATCGGCTAAGGTGTGTGAGGAACTGACCGCTTCCTGTCAATAATATATCGAAGAAGGTATTACTTAATGGATATATGGAAATACACACCACCATTTTTTGTTCTCAAGTGTTTTATGCATCGACCACATATATTTTTAACAAAAGCCCAAAACTCCTTGAAATTTTCAAAGGCAAGGTTCTTATTCTTCAAGAAAAAGACCCATGTAAAGTGAGAGAAATAATCAATAGAGGTTAAAATGTACCTTGCACCTCCAAATGAAGATAGATTGATGCAGTAAACATCACTATGAACCTGAAATGCAATGAGAATCACAGAGACCATCTGATCTTTTGACAAGGTTGAAGGATTAAACATGCATGTATCCATTCGAGATGGAATTCATGCACTCCATTAACATCAACCTACTATTCATCAATAAGTAAATTAATACAAACACATATCCAAATAACACATGAATGACACATGATAGATCAGAATCATTGTAGATTTATT
>CBVK0100543123.1:0-17892 GCA_900067695.1 Picea abies | reverse complement strand
ATATATATATATATATGATCTCTTATCCTATAGGTGGGGCCATCTTCTAAACGTCTTGTTAGACCAAGCTGTGAAATTTATCTTTACACTTAACAAGCTGTAAATCTTCGACTATTGGAAGAACTGACTAGTTTCCTATACTTTTGATTGTGAGGTGTCACAATACTTAGGTGTGGGGGAGGTGTTCGTGAGTTGACAAATGATCATTTCCTAGAGAAGTAAATCTTTGTAAAAAAAATTGTATTGATTTTATGATACAGGTTATTGCATCAGCAGTCATTTTATTTTGAAATGCTAATCTCCTGTGTGCTATAAATTGTTGTACATATCCTTAACATATCACTTTATTGGTTTATTTTCGTTACAGGTTGTTCATTGTAGGATTGACATTACATGTTCTATGCAAGTGGATTGAGTAAGCATGGTGGCAAAATAAATAACAATGGAACACTTTGTCTTTTCTCTTAATCACTATGACTGTAAAAACCATTTCAATATTGCAGCTATCCATTACAGGAGGTAAAAATGTATTTAACACAGAGGTACCGTATGAAGTTCCATATCAGGTTTCGTATGAAGTGTCGTATGACGTGCCGAATGAAGTGCCATATGAATATACACACCAGTAACTATACACAATTTCAGGTAACCAGGAATCAATGACATTTAATTGAATTGGTTTAGGGAAATCAAGATTGAGGATGCAAACCTTAGACATTTTTATGATCAAATGTCCAAGTCAAAAGACTTGGACATTAATCTAACTTCGTACCATTAAGATTTCCCCAAAAACAAGCCTTCAAATTCGAATTTTCTCACACATGGAAACTCATGTGTGCATGTGTGCAACCAATTCCACCCTAGGCACATTCAAAAATGAGATTGGGTTACCTATTATTCCAATTCACCTCTGCCATTTGCATTTGCCCCTATTTTAAAAACGCGCTCAACCTCTGTTATATGTTCCTCTGTTTAAATTGCACTCGACATCTGTTCAAATCGTGTCATTTCTTGGCTAAATCGCACCCTCTCTTGGTGAATTTTTCCTCTGTTCATTTCTTCACACCATCATGATGCCCAAACGGTATGAACTGTCTTCCTATGCAAACCTCTTCACCATCCCTGAGTTTCCACAGTGCAGGGAGGTGTTTTTGCGCGTAGGCTGGGGGCCATTTTTATCCCACTTATAGGGCCACAACGATGGCATCTGAATGCAATTTTCCCTCAGTTTTGATAGGAAGACAGCGCGGGTGGGGTCTCTCACCTTTGGGGTCTTAGAGGAATCCATAGTTGCAACCACAAAGCTTCCAAGAGTGGAAGATATATGGTTTAAAAACCACCAGCTGCTGCGATCAAGCTATAACAGGGTTTTTAAACCAGAATTCCAGAACATCTCTGAAGCTAAAGTATACTCCAAGGAGTGGATAAAAGAGGAGTTGATCAACCCTCTCATAATCATCACCAGGTTGATCACATTTGAAGGTAGATATTCCACCTTTAAAGCGTGTCACTTCAGATTGTTAGCTCATTTTCAATTCAATAAACCATTGAATTTTCCCTTCTACTTTTTAAAGAGCTTGGAGAAGATGCCATCTCAAGTGAGGAAGAATGTAACCAAAAGTGAGGAAGAATGTAACCAACCCCCACGACAACCTCTTTCACCATGGCCTGATCAAAATCCTTGTTTTAGCCAAATTAGAAAAACAGGGGCAAACTTGGGATGCATTCATTTATCAATTTGCAAACCCTCACTTGACAATCAATACCAACAAAAAGACACTTGGCCTAAGGACTATTTCTCCATACAAACCCCACTCTCCAAGGACTCCAAACCCTCTTGCACAAGCCATTTCTTTACTGGAACAAAAATCGAAGAAGCTTGTTGAAACCGTTGCAACCTCATTGAGAAAAAGACCAAGAAGTCTATTGCTAATCTCCAGATGCCTTCAATATCTCTTGATCCTACACCCAAGAATCTACAAGAAGTAATTCAACAAGACTTTCCTATAGTTCCCACAAATAGGAGAGGTGCTAATCGATTCAATAGAGGACCCTTTCGAAAAAGTACCCAGAGCACAAGAGGAAAACCTTATGCAAAACCCCTGACTACTTCGGACCCTATCCAAGTGTCCTTCGATCTTGAGAGTCCTCATAAAATACTTAGGGAAGTATCCGCAAACGAATTGAAGCCACAAAGAAAGACAAAATCTGAACCTACTTTTCCTCATCAACCCCCTATTACTCCTACTTCACCGATGCCTACTCCAGATCTTAACAATGATAGATTGTCCACATATTTTAAAGGATCTAAGACTTCCTCTGAGATAACTGATCCTGCTCCAGCCATTGAGAAGCTACAAAAAGAGAATTTTCAGCTGCTGCAACAATTGGAAGATAGGAAGACTATGGACATACATCTTCACCACGATAATGCAGTCCTCCAAGCAAAGGTGAATTCCCTTCAAAGGTTGGTTGACGAGATGACCAAATCCAACCGCAACCTCAGAGAACAATTAAAGCAACACAAGAGGCATAAGTCAAAATATTCATGGCAAGAAGGAGAAACTTCTAAAGCTGATCCTCCTCAACAAGCTTAGTCATGAGGGGAATTTTTTTTTTGTTTGCAGTGGGACTTGCAAAATCTTAGGTGTGGGGGTAATGTTGGGCCCGTGATATGATCGATTTCATTACATTAATTAGATCCTTTTTTCCGAATATGTATATGCGTTTTCCTGTTTTGAAGAGTTTTTGAAGAAATTTTGTGTCAAATAGCTATGATTCACACCAGGTATGCATAATTCATGTTTTGTGATGATTTTGAGTGTAAATCAGCATGTTTTTATGATCCCAAGAAACTAATTCGTGTTTTGCGTGTCGCAAGGAAAAATCGCAGCTTGTTTTTGCATTCGGCACTTCGTCCGGTACTCCATCCGACACTCAGTCCGGTACTCCATCCGACACTCTGTCCTACACAAAAACCATGGGTGATTTGGCGGTTAGCATATTGGCATCCAACGATGGGTGAATCAAAGACATGGGTTTTTCTTGTGCTCGTGGCCTCCAACTACTGAGCTTTTGACAACTCGATTTGGGTTGTTATTCTGGGGGATTATTGGCTCACCTTATTTCTAGAAGCCACCGACAGTTAGGGCATATTAAATATGATTTGTTGTTTTTAGAGGAGGTCGACCCTTCTAGTGGTCGACCTCTCAGCTTGTAAACTTATAAATACCACCTCAGTGGTCAGATGGAGGGAGTTAGATAGAAAATAGACAGTTCATCTTTGTTTTGTTATTTTTCACATACATTTTGCTAAAAACTGTGTAAAGATTGCATTTTTTTATTTTAATGGTGAATTCGTGTTGTTGAAGCTCGTGGTTCGCCTTTGAAGAGTAGCCACGACTTGTTGGGGGGGCCACCAGCAGTCTGGGTGAATATCCAATTAGTTTCTTGTGCATTGCAGTGTAGTTGTCATTTTATTCATTTCCTGTATATGATTTTTTATGCTTCTTTACGTTATAAATTGTTGTTTATGATTTAACTAGTTTAGTTCAGTTTTACAGGGTATTATGGAGGCTATTGTTAATATGCAATGATCTGTTAGTTGATAGGAAATAAGCTTGCAAGCTTAGATACTAACCATGTGTATAACTAGATGATAAATTAGATTTTCTTTTATGCTGAAATAGAGTTTAAAAACATAGTTTTTAGTTTATGATTTCTTTGACAGGGTTTCAATGGATGGATAGTTATTAGTCTTTAGTTTCCAATTCTAGCTTGTCTATCTAGTTGCTACTTAGATTTTCTTATTTAATTTGTCATTTAGTTTACTCATTTTCTTTCTTGTCATATGCTAAAATAGTGTTTCATTTCTGTTTTATGAGTATTTTCTCTTTTTGCAATTTGAATTATTGAAATAGAATCAGTTTAGTTTATTTCATGCAATTTCCTTTTCTAGATTTAGGTTGCAATTTTAATTCATAGTTGATTATTGAGTTTAACTTCCAGTTATAAATCTAAGTAGTATGAGATTGCTTAATTAGTATAGAATGCAATTGAATTTACATAGAATAGTGTCTTTATACTGTTGATGATTAATGTATGATTGAATAATCACATGGATATGTAGGATAGTTGATGTTGTTTATATAATGGCTAAGTTCTCACTGGATTGTCTAATTCACACTTTTCACTTAGCTATCGAAGTCAATATCGAGTTTATCCCTCTTGAATTGTCGTTCATTGTTAAATGCCATTGTGATATCATAAGACACCAGAGACATAACCATCAACACTGTTTTTGAGTTTTCTTGCTTTCATAGATTAGAATATAGTTTTCTTGCTTTCATAAATTAGAAGATAGTTTCCTTGCTTTTGTTGGATAGATAATCTTCTTGCTTTAGTAGATTAAAGCATATGTTTCTTATCATAGATTAAATATTAGTTGCTAATTACTTTTATTATCATAATGCTTTCAATTCAGTAGATTTCCTTTCATAAATTAGAAATAGTTGTGAAGTTTAATTTAAGAGTAGAGTTCACTTGTTTCTTAGCTTAATTAGTTGCTTATTGATTAGTTTACTTGTTGTAGAGGTTATCATAGGTTAGTTAATTGTTTGTTTGCTTGTTTACTTGCTTTAATAGGGTAGTTGCTTGCTTGTCTATTTTGCTTTGATTAGGTAGTTGCTTGTCCATTTTCTTCGGTTGATAGGGTAGTTGCTTATTGAATTTGAGTAGGTTAATTAAAAATAGTTTGTTGTTGTTAATGCTTATTAGGTAGATAGTTTGCTTTTGTTTATTGTTATGATTGAACTAGTTTGCTTTAAGTAGGGTTTTCATTTGCTTTCTTAGGACTATCCATCTATCCTTTGTTCAAAAGTTACTTAGGGTAAATAGTTTAAGTTTCTTAGTAGGTTTTGATCATTAATAGTCTTTGCTTGAATAGATTAGCCCTTAGATAGTCCATTTCCTTAGTTAGACTATACTACTAGCCTTTATGCCTTGGCATATATAGTGCTACAACTCTAAGTTTACTTAACCCGGGTTGACAATTTAATTAAGGGTGTTTAGTGTGTTTTTAGTGCATATAGAACACTCATCATAGGCATTGCACATATTTATTATCATGCATTGCAATTTGCTATAAGCTCTTATTGCTTTAATCAATAAACATTTTATCATTGTTATTGTGAAGCCTTAAAAGGTGAACAATGGAAGTAAGGTCAATATATTACATTGTTTTATTTTCCATTTCTAATGGTTTTCAAGGTTATCTCCCATTATTTGCTTTGATTCTATCATCTTTTCAATTTTAAAACTATAGGTTGTAATAAAGCATAATTGACCTTTGCTCTGATCTTCAAACATGATCTTAGTACATGTGGGTGAACTTGTCTTATATCTTACACTTACCTACTAGCTAATGCTAGTTATACATAAAAATAAAATGGTCTAAAATATGACCCTATTAATACCAATAAACTACACTAACTAATAACTATACAACTACTAATTTGCTAATTTGAATGATGGGTTCTAATTTTCCTAAGCATTAGAGCTATGAAAAAAAAATGGCAATATGGAACTCAATTTTATCTTACACCCATAATCCAAGTACTTCTAATTTCTTCTCATCATACCTCTTGGAGTAGAGTTAGTGGTTCCAAAAGCTCAACTTTATCTTATACATCATGATCCAAGCACTATTAATTTCTTCTCACAACACCACTTGGTACAACTAGAAGAGTAGAGTTAGTGACCAAGCAATTTTAGTAGTAAGCTTGGTATCC
This sequence comes from Picea abies, assembly GCA_900067695.1. Taxonomy (NCBI): domain Eukaryota; kingdom Viridiplantae; phylum Streptophyta; class Pinopsida; order Pinales; family Pinaceae; genus Picea; species Picea abies. The sequence goes on along the minus strand of CBVK0100543123.1, from coordinate 12,103 downwards.
ACTACGAGAGGAACACACATTGTGTTTTTAATCATTTTGTCATTCGACTACATGCCCATATCCCCTATATTATGTTTGTTAGAAGTCCAACACTGAATCTTGATCCTCAAGAATCATCTTCATTGAACATACCATCAAAGAGGCTTATATGCATGTGTTTAAGCCCAACTCACAAACTTATCTCATAAAATAAAATATATCTACTCTAAGAATGCATTAGCTATATATATATAAACTTATCCCAATGGGTTAGCTCAAATAATTGTCACCAATGTTGTTGGGAATTTGGCTAGTTCTATGTCAACATGTGCCTAGTTAGAATCATTATGGATACGGTGCACTAGTTTACACCAACAAATTACTAGAGATGTCATCCACAAGTGTGGGTAAACATCCCTTGGGTTTCCTTGCAAGAGTTCCCTTGGGAAAAATATTCTATCATTACACTTTATACATTTGAGAGAAAGACAATGAGATACTAGATTTATATGTTTATAATTCAAAATCTTATAAATAAATGGACTCCTTACATTAAAAGGCTCAAACAAGTCACCACAACCTATGGGATAAAGTTACAAGGTTGCGAGGAATCCTTATGAAATTGTTACCAATTTTCAATATTCTAACATACACAGATGTAAAGTAAATATTTTCTTTGTTCTTACATTTAAAAGATAACTAATTAGAATAGAATAAAATAGTAAGAGAATACGGTAAATATTTATTTGTTCTTAGATTTAAAAGATAACTAATTAGAATATAATAAAATAGTAAGAGAATAAGTATTTATTTGTTTTCTTAACAACAAGATCCATTGCAAAATTGAGAGTTCAATTACTTTATTTGTATTGTTACAAAGAATTAGGAACATGATCTACTACCAATAATACACTTCTTGAAAGCTATTGATTCAAGTTTCAAGGTTTAATATGATGATTTATTATAAGCCAAAGAATATCAATATGTAACATGTAGGATATTAACTAGTGGTCTAATTGTAAGGTGGACAAAGCTATTGATGTAAGTGGTATCGTTGGATTTTTTTCTTGTGTCCTTGTTGTTAGTTTTGTACCAGTTGTTTCAATAACATCTTTAATTGGTTCGTGCCACAAAAGACCCTTTCAATGGAGTCATACCACAAACGATTTTTAAATGCATCTTTGCATGAACTAAAAACTTACATATGTTTAATCACAAGTGGAGGATTTGAGCCAACTTGACAAGACAAGTTTGATAGGTACCATGGACATTTTGAAAGGCACAAAATATTTTTAGATACATCTTTTGTTAATGATGTTTACATGAAGTAAAATATTGTAAATGCTTCATCACAAGTGTAGGGTTTGGGCAAGAATAAAGTAAAAAAAAATAAAAAATGACAAGACAAGTTTGGTAAGCACCACAAACATTTTGAAAGCCATGTTAAGCATCCAACTAAGGGACTCATGCCAATATTTTGATTCATGGAAAGGATAGTGTTTGCCCTAGTAACTGATACCATCCCCTTAACAAGACCCACTTAAATTCTTCTCTTAAATGTTTATGGACCTAGCTATGGTGTAACTATTCTAGATAATGCAATAATACTAAAATTATCATTCTCAATATGTTACAAATAAAACAATATTTAAGATATTACCATTGAGGAACATATTTAATGAATATATCTATGATGCCAAGAGAAAGTTGTATATCAAAAATGCTAAGGAGAGATTGCCTCCTAAAGAAATGAAAAGTAGGAAGAGATTCCTTTTAATAGGGTCATGTTGCACAAGATTTTTAGATACACATTTTGTTAATGATACTTGCATGAATTAAAAATTTGCAAATGTTTGATCACAAGTTGAGAATTTTAGCAAGATTAAAGTAATAAAAAAGAAAATGACAAGACAAAATGATAATATCTCAAATTTTGATATACTCTAGAGCTTTGTTAGGTTTTTGGTGCTATGACGTTGTAGGATTATTTTCCCCCAATTTCCATCCTATCCAACATTATTAGACATCATTTCACATTTGTTGAAGTATAACTGTGTTATTGTTGTATTGGTTGGTTTTGAGATTCTCTTATCTTTCCATGAGGCTTGTAGGGGACCTTAATATGACCACTCAATTCTATTGTTAGGCTAATTTGCAAGGAATGCCTACACAAGGGGGAAGTGTTGGTAGACAAGGGTCCACCAAAGGCCCCATAGAAATTCATCCCAAAAGTAGTGCACAAGGTAATGAAATCCCTTCTCATGAAACACATATAAACATAGATGTTAAAGAATATCTTTTGTCCATGAAATTTGAAACAATGTACCCTATTAGGGTATTTTGTCAGTGGTATCCTACCAGAGTTTGTTATTACGGCCTAAATAAAAGAGATTTGGAAGCCTCGGGAATGGTTGTGTACAACCATGTGAACTATGAATAAAGGTGGTTTTTAGTTTACATTCAAGGAAAGTTACTGCCGCAACATCACTCGCAACCCTTGGATCTACAAAATACTTTATTTGCTCAATCTAAGAAGTACGAGACATTCTTTGGAAATGAAGCCACACAATTGTATTTCCTCGTCTAGGATGAATTCTTGAGGTTTTCATTGCAATTATGAGATTTATCGAAACATGTCTCTATTGATTAGCAAGTTCGTTTGTCACGAGCCAACTAATTTTTTAACCCACGTCCTATGAAAACGGAGTGTCTCACAAATAACGCATCATCTAAACACCTTAAGGAATTTGTGTATATTTAGGTAGGGGGGGATTTTTATTAGCCAATTCAATTATTGATTTCTTGAATACTTGCATCAAATGTCAAATCCCTGACCATAGGATCAAGGACGGTCCTTTGATGGCCAAAGATTAATATTCAGACTCACACGCTACTTGGACATTACAAGGTTGGGCCCAACCAACCCCGCCCTTTGTGGATAATGAAGGTTGGGTAAAATTTGTTAAAGCAAAGCTCCATAAAATCAGAAGACTCATCCAACACATGTGATTCACCCTAGGCAACTCCAAAAAATCTTGTTACTTTGATCATGAGCGAAGAACTTGTTAGGTTCTCCCAGCCCGCTTCCTCACCAAGGAAGGGGACGTAGGGCCTAGACTCCTCCCCCACTCCTAAACTCTCAACAAGCTGCAAAATTGAAGATTCTCAGAATAGACAAAAAAAACAGAACTCTAAATACCTAGTTATCACCAAGATGTAGTGTATAATTCCTCCTAAAAAATTCAACACATTAGAGATGGCTTTTCATGTTGAAGGCTCCCAATCAAAATTTGTATCATGGAATTATGAGGCCTAACTAACCCCTACCATGAATCCATGGGTCAAAGAGTTCATTAAGTAGTCTCTAATATAAATATTTTGTGGTTGCAATAAGTAAAAGTCGTTGGTTTAACGTTGAAATTTACCCTTTGAGTAATCTAGCTAAATGATGTTATTTTTTTACTAACCATGCAGAGAGTAAAGGAAATATCCCAAAGTTGGCTTCCACTACTATTGACCAAGGGTTCAACCCCTAACATTAACTGTTGTGTACTTTGTTTAAATTGGATGACCAAGTGTGTGGGATTGGCAATTTATATGCCTCAAATGATGGCCTTCTAACACTAGTTGACCAATGAACACTTGGAAGCCACATGGTTTTTGTATTGTTATTTCAATGATGTTGAAATAGGAAGAAAAGGAAGGCTTACTCTCTATTACGATGTTATTGAGAAAGAAAACATCTGGGAATACCCTAAAGGTCATAGTAGGGTTGTATGATCCTAACAAATTTCACCACTCTCCAAAGCTTTGGTTCACATGGTCTAACTTCTGTAAAGGTAATAGAAGGGCTCTAAAGCAACTCAACTAAGTAAGGCTTGCTAAGAAAAAACTTTGTTTTCTTCAATTATAATGGGAGAAGGCGTGTTCATGTTCTAGAAGAGATTACCCTCTCTAACCATCAATGTATTGTATTTTATATTTCTTGGTTTTGCAACAAAAATTAAAAATGCCAAAACTCAAGTTCATGCCTAACGTGCCTCAGTTGAAGCAGTTTCCATGTATTGATGCCATTACACAAGTATGGAGTCTTATGCCATGACCTAGAGGGCCTAAGGGATGGATAGCTTGGTGGGGCGATGTTATTAGTTGGGTCAATGTTTTTTTGTCAGGCTATGGGATGCAATGCATTACTCTCAAGGAAATGAATCGTTGGGTAATAAAAGAGGAGTTGGAGCAACTATCACAATGGCTACAATTCAATCTTATGGATATGTTATTGCACAGATTGTAGATACAAGAAAGGCTAAAGAATAGTAGGTCAAATTGGCGAAACAAGAACCTTCCCCACCCAATGTCACCACAATGGGGAGGTTCTTTCTATTTAGGGAGGCTAGGCCCAAGGGAGACGTCCCCGATAACCTAGGGTTTTGAAAGGACAAAGGCTAACAATACAAAGACAAATTCCCCCCTCACAGATTACCGCCAATCAGATAGTCCCGGCTAAACAACCAATAATAGAGTATAACCAAAGAAAAGAAGAGCACCTGCTTGAGACAACACAACAAGGAAACTAATACGTGCAATCTTGGTTAATACCTCATATAAATCAGTGGCTATCTTATATTCAATATGAACAATTTGAAAGTAAATGTTGACGAAGTCAATGTTTACAAAGTAGCAATAGCTGTAATGTCACTTCATCAATAAATACTAGAATGATACAACATTCAATATGAAAAACAACTTCTTAACTCAATTAATGCCTTCAACTATCATTCAATTGCTCACAAGATGAAACGTTGCTGAAATAAAGATGAAATATTCAAAGATGACGTCAGCAACTTAGGGTTAGTAGGTTAGGGTTAGTGTAGTTAGGGTTTCAATTCAAAAGAGTTTGAGAGTGTTTGGATTTGATTTCACTTCAACGTTGGAGGCTGAAGATTAGTGCCTTAGGGTTAAAGGAGTCAATAAATGATGGACGCAAGAGTTGAAGGGAAAGAGATTTTAAAGGACTGGAGGGAAAAGTTTCAAGGTGCTGCTAAAGCAGGGCCTTAAAAGCAGAACCCTAGGGGAGAGAGGCTCACTCCGGTGTTGCAAAAGCAAGGCCTCATGCTCTCTCCTCCTTCCCGACAAACAACTAGCCCAAAAACAGGAAAAATAGACCAAGACAGGAGGTTTTGCTGAGGGAGGTGTTGCTAGAGCAAGGCCTATCAACAAACCCTAGAACAGTACATCCCTGGTGTAGTAAGCCTAGGCTAGGGACGTCTCACTCTTCTTGGATCAAAAGGGTATGGATAGCATAAGGAAGAAATAAAAAGGAGTGGAGCTATGGCCAGGCTCTCTTTTTCCTCTTCAATGGCTTAAGGTTTCTCTATCAGGGGACATGAAACAACGACCTACTTGTGTGTTTGTCTCCTAGGGTTTTGATTCAATAATATTTATAAATAGATGCAAGAAATCAAACTACAACCATTCAATCAAGAAGTTTGCAGAAAAAATACTTACAAATCATGAAGAAATAACCATGCAAACCCTAGTTGTAACACCTTCCTTCAATAGAAACACCATAAATGCCAAAAAATCTCTTCCTTCAACAAGTGTGCATCACTTAGTTTAGCCAAAAACCCCAATAGGGCGCTAAAATCAGACCTCACTAATGAGTGAGTGATAATTCCTGATAAAATGAGAGTCAAAACCCTCAATATATAGTGTATCAATGACCTAATTTTACTTTTTAGGTCACAAAAAGGCCGACAAGGCCAAAATACCAAAATAATACTGTTTTACATTAAATGTTCATTTAAAAACCCTAATTGAGAAAAAAAAATGAGACATCACCCCTTCTAAGGGAGACGTTAGCCCCTTTTTAGGGAAAATATAACAATAAGGAGCAAAACATTAGTCCTCTTTGGGCCTCTTCATCATGCCACACGTGCCAATTGCCCTGTCAAAATACCACACGCTCAATATGACGTCATGAGCCCATAGGTGATGTCCTGGGCCATCCAGGGAAAACGTTTCACTGGAAGTGGGTCAATCCCCCTGGGCCGGGCTCTGCCAAAGTGCCTCTAATGGAACGTCCTCTTCTTCTCCGGTGCAAAACCCAAATCAACCACCGTCCTGTCTCTACCCCCATATGGGGTCTCAACATCCATCTGGTGGGCTCTTTAGCCCCATGGAGGTCCGAACTGATCATCTCCCCATGTGTACCGGTCCAAATGGTACCTGTCCATCGAGCATGGTCCTGCACATCAAAGGCTACGCCCTCCATGGGCTCATCAGTCATAGGGATCATAGCAATGTCAATCACATTTCATCATCAATATTATTAAACATATGCATAAAACCCCTAATATATCAATTAGTAGCTCAAAGACATTACAAAAACCTACAATACAAGATTGGAGAAAAAGACAAGACGTCCTATTGGGCTAGTATCCATAAGAAAAGAAAAGTTTCCAGGAGGATTTCATCCAAGCCATGTAAGTGAGGTGATGTGGCTAGGGGATGTCCAGACATGTGGGTGCAGTGAGCGCCAAGGATGCATAATGTTATCTGTGGGTGCCTTTGTAGAAGGTGAGTCGTACCTATCATGGATGCATTTTTTCCATGCCCTTCTTGCCTTTATTCTTTTATTTTCTTTTTCTTCTTCTTTTTCTTTTTATTCAATAGCTAACCAGAGGACACTGCCTTGGCATGGTGATCAGAGCTGACAATGTTACCCACAAGTACTTTCACAGAGATGAGAAGGTTGGCTCGTGATGAGAACCCCTTTCCCTTGGCCATGAAACCAAAGGTCACTGCCCTGGCGTGGTAACCAGATGCCATGCTCAGGTCAATCCTACTCTCGGTACTCCATGTCTAGGACCTGCGGGCCTAGAGACATGATCTCCTAGTTATCCCTAAAAATCGGGGATAACAGGATAGACCGAAGTTGAAGTGTCTAAGTTGAGGCAACTCTTAAACTTGGAAGAAATTTGTAAATCTCAGGGAGCACAAATTCACACTAGGCTTCATTGGATCAAATCGAAAGACAAATACAAAAGCTTTCTTGATAAAATTCCTAGCTATTAAAGAAGTGAAGGAAATAATGAAATCCCTTTTACACTTATTAGATGCCTGACCAACAAAGATGACACTGGGAAAGTGTTTGCCAACAACTATTAAATAGTTTTCCATTCCCAATGAATACCTTGGGCACATAGAGTGGTATTGCAAACTTGAGTAGACATTGATACCCACCGACGGTGACTAGAACATCAACATTTGTGTGTTTTGAAGTTAACTATGGATGAGCCAACAACAAACTTAATGGAGATGGCTAAAGACAAGGAAACAAAGCTCAATGGCTATTCAAGTGAATTTTAAGAGTGCATGAGACTTTTAGGCCCAACCTTCTAAAAGCATACATGGAAGATGTACATAATCAACCAATGGGGGGATATATCCAACATTGATCACCAGTTGGCACCTAATCACTCTACATAATGTTCAGTATAAAATTCTAGCCAAAGTCTTTGCTTTGTAGTTGAAGCACATTCTCCCAAATATTATCAGACCTGATCATACTAGTATCGTTACAAGTCATTGCATTGTGGACAATGTTAATGTTGTCTGGGAAGGAATGGAATGAGACAGGTGCCTTGGAGTGAAGGCCATGTTTATTAAAATTGACTTGGAAAAGGCATACAAGAAAGTGGAATGGCATTTCACTCTTTCCATGATTAAGGCTCTTAGTTTTGTATGTTTCTTTATAAAGTTGTGGAGACCCTCTCCATCGATGTCATGACATATCATCAGATATCAATTAGGAAAATTTGAAGGAATTGGCCATATTTGGGGCTATCAAACAAGGTTGCATGTTGGCTCTTACCCTTTATGTGATGGCAATGAAAGCTTTGGGATTCTTTCTCCTTGATAGAACTGCCCAAGTACTCATGAAGTGTATTGTGTTTTTAGAGGCTCATGGTGACCAACTTGTTAATGGCCAATTTGTTGATGATTTCTCCTTTATGCATCTCAAGAAAAAGGAAACCTTGTATAACATGATGCATTTACAAATTTTGTAATTCCTCGAGATCTAAATTGCAATTGGATAAGATCCAATGCTTCATGTCAATTTACAAGGATATCCTAGGTGGGGTTACATGCCAAGGTTGGGCCTAGATTCAACACGATCAAGTGTTCAAATTTTTGGGAAACCCATTTGCTTTCCACACCTCACCCAAGGAAATTTTGGAAGCAACCATTCAAAGCCTAGCAAAATAAATTGATAAATGGATAACAAAGCATGTTCTACCTGCCAAATTTCAAATCTACACAAAACTCCTTGATGCCACTTATGTGTATTATTTATCATGTTGGGTACCATTAATGAGAGTCTATAAATGGATTAAAAAATTGTGTAGAAGCTTTCTTTGGGCCAATACCATTGGAGAGAAAGAATTTAATAGAGTTAGTTGGAGCCTTTGCTATGCACCCAAGCACTAGGGGTGAATAAGCATCATTGCTACTTAGTCACAAGCTCTATGTGTCAATTGGGTTATCAGAGTTGTTAAAGGGAAAGATGGAAGATATTGCTTAGGAGTTATATTACTTCTAAAGAACCCTTGGGTAGTCTGCAACAATTTAAACCTTCAAGTGTTGTTTATCACCCCTGCTCTGACAATTTTTAATGGGACGTTTGTGCATAAGTTTATCTAGATGGCCTAGGAGGCCATTAAACCTAAGCTAGTGTGGAATGTGACTCTTTTTGGTATGGCCTTTGTTTGAATGATCATCGTCTCTATAGGTCACCACTTTTTTGAAGGGAAATCCTTGGCATAATCAACTTGGTTGTCAACTAAATGGTTGTTTAGAAGAGGGATAAAAATAGCATGTATGACTCTTACACCAAAGAACGGTTGTCAATGCCAAGTTCAACCTAACCAACCTAGATAGACTTGTCACTAAAATAATTCAGAGTCTTATTTCAAATAATCTCTTCTTTAAGCTTCGTCTATAGGGTCCACAAGCTTGGCAAAATGTTTCAAGATGGAACAAGAAAAAGGGCTTCAAAAAGTATGGATTGGTCGATGAATATTGTTCATCAGTTGCTAAACATGTGCTTGACACGAGGTTAAAGAAATTATGGAAAATCAAATCCAAACAAAAAACTTGGTTCTACCAACAAAAGGTTATTTGGAAATCTCTCTAAGAGCCTAAAACCTCTTTCTTTGCAAGGTCTCTAGTGCTTGGTGGCATGGATCTTGGGAAATGACTAAAATACTTGGGTGTGCCTTAACCTAAATGTTGTCTATGTAGGAAGAATGAAATTATCGAACATTCTTTCTCGTTTTACAACTTTGCCAAGTTAGCTTGGTATTGGCCTCTAGTATTGTAGCCAATGTCTTTCCTCTCCCATTAGTTGAAAGGAAACACTTTTAGGAGATAAACTCCCTTGTACTGTTTAGTTCAGTGCAACATCACTAAGGATTAGAATTGATATTCTATGTTATATTTGGAAAACAAGAAATGATTTCTTGTTTCAAAATGTGTAGTGCTACAATTTGTTTACCTAACATGATGTATCCTAGATCCCATTAGGGGAAATTTGAGATCTAAAATGGCCTCCCAAGGGAAATAATAAAATAATAGTAAAAATAATAAAATAAGAGTTATGAATTTTCAAAGGGAAAGAAAAAAAAAATACTTTATTTTTAATTGTATTTTCAACTTATCTCCTTTTAGGTTTACTCAAATTTCAAGTGTAGTCGATCATTGGATGCAGAATTAAATTCCACGTCCAACGAGTACCCACTCTGCATACTTTTGATAGACCCACAGTGAGATAAACTGGAAATACATGAAAAAATACTTTTGATAGACCCACAGTGAGATAAACTGGAAATACATGAAAAAAATGTGTTTCTTGATTTTTCAAAGGGAAAGAAATAAAACTGTTTTTTTAATCGTATTTTCAACTTATCACCTTAGAGGTTTACTCAAATTTCAAGTGTAGGTGCTCTTTGGATGCATAATTAAATTCCACGTCCAACGCGTACCTATTAGAATGTGTTAATGATTTTTTAAGGGTCTTAGATTACATGGTTATGGCATTTTGTGATGTTATTCTTCAATAACTCTCTATATTGTAAAAATGGTTTTTCCCACATGCATCATGAGAATTGTTCTTCTTTCACTTTCTCATACATAAGTGAGGTGAAGGAGTCCCTTTAGAAGAGAAAGAGTGTGAGAGAGTGAGTGGTTTATGGTATTGATCTTTAGCTTGGACCCTATGGGTCCTTAGGCCAAATCATCCATATGGAAATGCCCTCTCTTATAAGATTGGAGTTTGCATGAGGAGTACAAAGACAAGTTTCATGGATGTTTCCCCAAATTGGGATTTTACCAAGTAAATATTTGTTTCTCTATTGTTTCTCCTATCTCGTCTTTATTAATTATTGATGCTTTGCATAGGGGTTTAGACCGCTTGTATTTCATTATATGTTTGTGCATATTTCTCAGATCTAACAATACCCACTCTACATACTTTTGATAGACCCATAGTAAGGTAAATTGGAAATACATGAAAAAACATGTTTATTGTATTTCTAGCTTACCTCACTGTGGGTCTATCAAAAATATGCAGAGTGGGTACTCCTTGGATGCAAAATTTGATTATGCATCCAACAAGTTCCTACACTTGAAATTTGAATAAACCTATAAGGAGATAAGTCAAAAATACGATTAAAAAAGTACTTTTATTCCTTTCTCTCCACAATATTTATCCTTATGGTTGACATCATCTCGAATCCTATTGGTTCTTTTAAAGTTGATTTTGATAGTACTTTTTTTTCTTTTCTTTTGAAACCCATTTTTTACCTCAAAATTCCCCTAGTGCTATTTTTTGTCAATTACACATGCAAATCTAAGTGCAAGCAACCAAGGTGGACATGGAGGTGGCACATCTACAATAGTTATTATAGTTCTAGGTCGGGGATCCTTGTACCATGAGCAAGGAACCCCCTTTTATTCCTCTCCATCCCTTTCAAGCCCATTGTCAAAGCTATATTGATGGAATCTCTCTATACAAAAAATTTCAAGTTGTTTGGGAGTGTCAAGAGCAACATAGAAGCTAGCCCACCCAACATTCATGACATTCCTCAATTTGCCAAGTTTCCTACTATGCCTCTAACCATCTCTGAACTAGAGGGAGTTGTGAAGCTGAAGAAGGGTAGCAATAGATAGGAGTCCATCTAAGACCCTGAGCTTGCAATTGATGAATGTAGGGCAACCCCTAATGATAGAGACCATCTTGATGTGGGTGTTATTCCCCCTAACTTATTTGACACTAAAAGTTAGCCAACCAACATTGATACTCTATGAAGCTACTTTAATGATATGTTAATAAGATTGTACAATGTTAGTGACTAGCATTTATTTTAGCCATGCATAGCATAGCATATCGGTTTTATGCTTGTGGAGACTATATTTGTTGATGTTTGAACAACATCGGGAAGGCATTCTTCCACACACACACACACACACACACACACATATATATAAGTAGTTATTTATTATCCAAGGGATGCATCCTTTCATGGATGGTCACCATATGTTCTCTATTTATGGAGCTCTCATCATTGTAATAATATATCAATATATTATAATCATTTTGTCTTAGCATTTTCTATTATACTTGTATCTATGTGCATGGTTATTCTTCTTGTGATCTTGGTTATAACTGTTGCTATTGTTCATGTAAATTTGTAAAGAAATTGAATGTAATTGAACAACATTAAACTCCAACATGGTATCAAAGCAACATTCTTGAAAGAAGACTATTGCACAGGCGTTGACCTTCTACAGAGGCTCATTGTACATTCCCTGCAATTCGTTGTTTTGTCGCAGCTACAACTCGGGTTAAGGTTTTTGCACTCTACCAGCAATCATGGTGAACCGTATTTTGGTGGAAGATAGGCCTGATGGAACAACCAACTTCGGTTCTTGGAAATCTAGATTGCTCATCACTCTAAAAGAGAGTGAACTAATGAAGTGTGTTGAAGAAGTTGTACCAGAATCAGCCGATGATGCAGAAAAATCACAATGGAGGAAGAATGATGCAAAAGCCAGAAAAATC
>CBVK0100543122.1:0-17892 GCA_900067695.1 Picea abies | reverse complement strand
GGTGAACCACATATATCATGTGTTGATGGTTTGCTTTGTGCTATGATGTTATGTTGTGAATCTTCTTAGTGCATTAATGGTTATATATGATAGATAGATCTATGAATGCTTAGTGCTTTATTTATGTTGAATGTGCTAGATGTAACTTATGATGCTAAGTGTGATGTGTCTCTTGTTATTGTTACCGCGTCGATCTATCCGTAGGGTTTGTTTTGTGATATGAATGAAGTTGATAAGCTAATGCATGTTATCTTCTAAGTACTTTGTGAAGTGTTATAATCACATATCTCTGTCCCAGCTTGGCTATAGACACTTGAGTCCTGTAACCCCCCTGCCTCTACCTTGGGTGAGACTTTGCCTGCTTCGCAAGTGTTTCCAAAAGGGCCAGTAGTTAGGGTTTTGTTGGTGCGTTGTTGAAGCATTGAACCCTGGTTCTGCCCCTGTGCCAACAAATGGTTTTGTTGTCGAGACCTGAAACTGTGATTGAAGCATTGAACCCTGGTTCTGCCCCTGTGCCAACAAATGGTTTTGTTGTGGGGACCTAAAACTATGATTGCTGGGAATTGAAGTAAATAAAATCTCTGTGCATAGATCTGCTGATGTAGTGTGCAGTACTCTACCTGATTTGTGAAGCTTTGTGCTAAGAAAGAAACACGATCTGAAGAAAAGAGGTAATATCTTGAAATATGTAAAGATTTGTGATTTGATAAGAATAAGATAAGTGAATTTTTTTTTTTCGAAAGCATGAATCAAGGTATGTTTGATAGTTTTTGTCCTATTCTGGAAGCTAGGGCGCAGTTGCAAGAAAGAGTTGATCTGAATAAATTTAATAGAAATCTTCCGATCTCACCTGATTTGTGAAGCTTTGTGCTAAGAAAGAAACTCGATTTGAAGAAAAGAGGTAATATCTTGAAATATGTAAAGAATTTTGATTTGATAAGAATAAGATAAGTGAAAATTTTTGTTTCGAAAGCATGAATCAAGGTATGTTTGATAGTTTTTGTCTTAGTCTGGAAGCTAGGGCGTAGTTGCAAGAAAGAGTTGATCTGAATAAATTTAATAGAAATGAAGAAAGATGTGTTATTCCTATGCATAGAAAGAATTTTTGGACTAACAGGTGGATGCAGGAACCTAGAAAGAATTTTTGCAGGTTGCAGGTCCAAACTTGTGATCCTAGTGCGCAGTACAAAATAAGTTGGGGAACATAAAAGAGAAACAGAGGATTGACACTATGTTATAACTGCACAAGACTGGGACATATTGCTAAGGAATGCCCTGGTACAGGTCCTATTTGTCTTTGCTGTAAAACTGTGGGTCATGAAGTTGAGGATTGTCCAAGGATGATTGCTAAATTTGAAAAAATGAACATGAGTCAAGAGAATAAGAGCATGAAAGAGAAAGGATCAGAGGAAGTTCAGACTACATTAGTACAGTTAAAAGTAGCAATGAATGATCATAAAGATGTTATTTTACTAGAGATCATGAAAGAAAAACAATGCATACGTACAAGAATGGGAGACTTCAACATAGACTGTGTCTTGGATGAGGAAACACAAGTGAATATTATGAAAGAAAGAAATTGGGAAATTTTGGGAAAGCCTACTATAGTATATTCATTGGGAAGAATAAGTTTATTGAAAGGAAAGATGATAACGTTATGTGGAAGAATTACTAATGTACCTGTTATTATTCATGGAATATTGACTGAAGAGGAATTTGAAGTCATTAAGTTTGTTGAGAACAATGCCCCTTTCCCTCTTTTGTTAGGAAAGACTTGGATTGAGAAGGATCATATCAGAAGGAAAGTAGAGGAAGAAGCTAGAGAAAAGAAAAAGAAAGAACTAAGGGATTTCATAGCTAGAAAGATAGATCGACTGATAGAAGAACGAGAAGTTAAGTCGAAGTAGCAGAAGGCAAGAGATTTAGTTGTCGAAGTTGAAAGAATGCAAGAAGGTTTGAAGGACCTATGCATGCAAGAAAGAAGAATTCCCACCCTGGAATTAATAAGAGAAGGAATATTAACTTCAAACCCTTTGGAAGCACATCAACAATGAGAATTCACTATGCTAGGATAAGATAAGAATAAAAATGGAAAGAGAAATCTAGAAATAGTTAGAGAGACTCATATTATAGGAAATAAGGCAAGGAAGTTTGGTAAGAAGAGTAGAACCACACAGAATGGGACTTCTCCCCATCGAAGCTATAAGATCGTTGGAGGCACCCCGACCATTAGAACGACGCTCTGGAACGGCTAGGAAACACATTTATGGGTGAATAGACTGCGTTTTGGATGTTGAGACCACACCATAACAGACAGGTTCACATTAATGGAATCATTCCTGCCCATTCGAAGAATTTGTTATGACACTTGTGTATTTAACCCATCGGACATTGCGTTGGGACCACTTTTCTCCATCTGTGATTAACACTGCTAATAGAGAATTGATTGTGTGTCAAGCTGTGATTTTAGAACCTAGACATCGCCATCTGCTTGCTTACCCTGCTTGTCTGTTCTCCTACCCTGACTTATCTATTTAAAAGTGACAATGTTGGGAGAACAAACTGAGTTAGAGAAGTTTGTTGAAGAGGTCCTTAAGAAATTTATGGCTGACAGAGCTATATCTGAAGGTGTTCAGGAATCATCGACTAGAGGACTACAAGCTTCCCCTTCAATTTCATGATATTCTAGTTGTGTTAACCCCACGATTGAGAAGCGAAGTAAGTATCATGACGATCTAGCTAATTCGAAGTAGATATCGTCAATATTACCGGATTATATCCCCCCTTTGACTAGCGCAGTTAACCGTGACAACATCCCATGGGACTATGAGTACACTTTGAGCACCACGTACATCCTAAAGGGGATACACATAGTTGGAAGCCAGTTGGGACAGATCCCATCCATGAAGAATAGTGACTTTAAACTTGGATACAGAAATAAATACATCATGCTTGCCCCTCATAGATACTTAATGAATACCATAGGGAATAATCCCCGCATCTTCGTCGAGTCATGGATAAAGGGGTTGGCACAGTCCACTATACTCAACGTGATGAAGATTCCACATTTTGGTTGACATCAGGAGGTTAACACTTACGTTAAAATCCTCTTGTCATGCTATCATGGTGGATACTTGTGGCTTGATGGGCAGATTACTATAGATCTAGCGTTGATCCACCTTATCACAGGATTGAGCATGTAGGGACCCGACCCTCAATAGTTCTACCCAGGGAAGGCCTTAGACCGGTCCTTGAAATAACACATAAAGGAGGCATATGGAGAAGTAGAAAAGGGAAAGTGAGGCTACAAGGTAGCCTCTATCCAGGATGGCACAATGCTCCTCGCTTTCCAACTCATAGATGGCAAGCTCGTCGGAAAGAACCGCCCCACATAGGTAATCGGTTTTGTGGTGGACCTCACAGGGAAATGCGTGGAGGGAATGCAAATGAATTGGGCGAGTTACCTCATCAACAAGCTTGAGAAAGACTATCACAAGGTGCAGGATCAGGGATATGAGTTCCACTTTAGCTGGCTACTCATGTTGATTGCATTTGTCGCTTGGAAAATGGATGAGGGAGCAACTTTTCTAGAAATTGAACCATCAGAGCCATTGGCAGCTAGATTTTCTACATTATGGTATACGAATGACATGTCGAAGCAATGGAAATCGAACATAGTGCTCCATGCCTACTATTAGCAATTGAAGGATTCCATAGAGTCATTCTCGTGCATGACACCACGCACCTTGCACCAGTACAGGACAATCGCTAAGTTCCACGCAGATCGACATTTCATATATATCACTACACGCAAGGATGAGAGCAAGGAATACTTACAATCCTATTACAAGTTGACCGATGAAGACATGGAGAAGATCACCAAGGAATGGTCGTAGGAGTTCCTTGTACCCATTTCATATGTAGAGCTCTCTGACATTGACATTATAGGAATCCCCTTAGTCACCCGGGTCGAGCATGTTGGACAAACCAGCGCAAAGAAGAAGGAAAAGGTGGAATTCCAAGCTGTAGAGACTGATGAGGAAGACAATGCTTCTGAAGGAAATGGATTTGGCTCCCTAGTAGGAGGAGGAGACAAAGTATATGGATAGGGAGGAGGGGATGAAGGAGAAAAGAAAGGAGAAGGTGAAGCTACACTGCAAAAATACCCCCTTACTGAAACAAAAACACCACGGAGAAGGAACATTTCTTCGTAGAAACCTTCAGCTAGAAAGAAGATCCATGATAGTAAGCCCCAGTTGGAGGCCACATTCATAGAAGATGATATCAGTCTAGTATGTGGAGTGATGTAGGATGTGTCTGATGATCTCTTGTCGATATATGTACCAAAGTAGGATGAACTATATGGTAGGATAGAAGAGGAATTGAGCGAAGTATGAGAATCTATTCGATTGGTCCGCATAGTCCCTATTGTGCCTTCCTCGTCAGAGACTACAGAGTTGGGGAATGAGCCATCCCAACTTCGAAGACTTGCATATGCAACAAAGGCTTGACTTCAACAAGTCCGAGAAGAGAAGGATAAGGCTACAGAAGCCTTGAAACAAGAAAAGGAGGAGATCTTGGATAAATTACGAGTTGCGCGGTATTGTGTAATCGCTTATGAAAATGAGAAGGATGAGTTACAGGCGATGCTATAGGAAGACAAAGAGAAGATATAGAGGGAAAAGGACCAGTTTCTCACAGAGCAGACTGCATTCAAATAAGTGGTGAGAAGAGCACTTTTCTCTATGCCAGGTTTGGCACAGGAGGAAGATGAGGAATTCGAGGTTCAAGTGATGAATCTTGCTGAGGCCATCCAACAGCTTCAAGCAAGGGTAACAGAGTTGGATATCCAAGTAGTATCAATAAATTTGTAGGAAGTACGTGACTAGAGGGAGGAATTCACTAAGAGCACAGTTGGAAGGATCAAATCCCTCGCCTCAGAATGAAAATAGTTGAGCGACAGAAGGGCGCAGACCTATGAACGCCTCATGGAATATCTAGAGCTTAGGAAGTTGGAACCATAGCCAGAGGAGGTGTAGCAACAGACACTGACAGTTCAAGCAAAGATGAAGTCACTCACTGCAGTCGAGAGAATGAAGAGATCACAAGAACAGTGCGTGGTCCAGCAATAGATTACTACCATCCAGGGCAGAGTAATGGAAGTCACACAACCGCTACAATTAGTGCAGGAGGAAGCTTGTGCGGTGTTTGAAGAGATCGAAGGACAAGGTTTGCAACTGGACCAAGTGGTTGCAATAGTGGAAAAATGACTGGAAGGGCCTGTTATAGAGTAGATGATCCAAGAGATCGTTGAGCAGGAGACTCAAGCAAAGAAGTAAGTCAAAGTAGCTTGAGATAAGCTTGAGGCCTTTGAAGCAGTGTTGCCTAGACCTGAGTGACTCATGACGTGTCACAAGTGAGTGTTGGGGACCTGTTGGCCCTCGACCAAGTTTTGAGGAAACATTGGTCAGGTTTGACCACCCTTTTTGGATGTTGACAGGCTGGTCGAAGATGGAGCACCCACGCAGAGCTGAGGTAGTGGGATCTCACTTGATTTATGGACCCATCAAGGGGTTCATTAGGGTTTTTGTATTAGGGTTTATAGGATGTTGTCCCATAGGTTTATCCATGGTTATGCCTTTTTGTAAGAAATTGTAAAAGTATAAATAAGAAATAAAGTAATGTAGTGAGGAGGATGTAATCAGCTAAGTGCCAGAGACAAGTAGTTTTGAGTTGATTTGTGCAACAAAAAATGTATGTAAGGCTCTGTTCTTGATAGGGGAGTTGGCTCTATGCCTTGACCTAATTTTGGGAAGGTAGATCTAGTGCTCAGTGCGCAGAACACTTTTTCGGTGCGAAGCTTGGCTCTGTGGCTTAGTGCACATGAGCAGATGAATGTAAGAGATTGAAGACTAATAAAGAAGAAGAATTTGTTAGTGGACATATCCCCACACTGGGGTGAACCACATACATCATGTGTTGATGGTTTACTTTTTGCTATGATGTTATGCTATGAATCTTCTTAGTGCATTTATTGTTATATATGATAGATAGATCTATGAATGCTTAGTGATTTATTTATGTTGAATGTGCTAGATCTAACTTATGATGCTAAGTGTGATCTATCTTTTTTTCTTGTTACTACGTTGATCTATCCTTAGGGTTTTTTATGCGATGTGAATGAAGTTGATAAGCTAATGCATGTTATCTTCTAAGTACTTTGCAAAGTGTTATGATCACAGATCTGTGTCCCATCTTGGTTACAAACACCTGAGTCCTATACCCCCCTACCTCTACCTTGGGTGAGACTTCGCCTGATTCATAGGTGTTGCTGAAAGGGTCGATAGTTAGGGTTTTGTTGGTGCATTGTTGAAGCATTGAAACCTAGGTATGCCCCTATACCAACACCCAATCTGGGATAGTTGCTTTCCACTTTTAGCTTTGAAATTTTATTTTGCTAGAGTCAATGATATAAATGTTTTTCTACCCCTTTTAGTTGCTTTGAGGTCTTTCTCATCTAAGAACCCTATACCTTCAGCAATCCGACTAGAAAAAATGATGTTCCCTTAGTCCTTGGTTTGAGGTTGTACTTGATAGTATTAGAGACTTGGGAGTCACTATGAGAATCTAATTCGGTTGTCTTCCCTTTTAGAATTTTTTGGATATATAGATACAATAGATTTATTCCCTCCTAATCCATCTAGAGGGATGAGATGGGGAGGTCAGAGAATAGATATTATTGAAAGGCTAGGAAGTAATTCATTGGATTGATCTGTGGTTATGTTTTCTAAGCCTACCTCCCAAAACTTGAAGAGAAAGTTATCATATTTTTTTTTCAATAATAAGGTAGGAGGATAATTTTTCTTACCTGATTCTTGTGAGAGATCAATCTTGTTATTTTGTTCCAAGAGATACATCTCTTGTTGACCATTTACCTATTTGTTTGTGTTATTGACATAGAATTTTCTTCAGGATAATTTTTTAGGATTGTTGTAGAGGGGATCTTCAATGGTGCAGTTTGGTCCAAATATTTGTTGCCTTGAATATCCTTATGAACCCATATATTCCTTCTATTTTGGAGATGACATTCATTTTCCAAACTCCCATACTCACGTCACTAAATGAATCTGAATGAAATTACTTCATAGTCAAGGATTTGGTAGAAAATTGTAGGTCCTTTTTTAATAATAATGGAAAGTTGTAGTTATCCAAACCTTTGGAAAGTTCCAACCCAACCAAAATACTAGCCATCCCCATATAAGCAGAGTCTTGATAAGCATTTTCTACTTCATAGAAAATATCTAATGCATTTCTAATTTCCTTAAATACCCCCTTAAACCACAGAATTAAAGGAATCCCTAGCATTTTGACTTATATTGGAACAAAATTGAGGTGAGATGAGTAGGAATCGAAATCCAAATGCCATGTTTTGAGGAATAGAGGTTGCGAGCCCCACTTCCATATTTTTTGAAGAATCTCGTATATGTCTGTTGTGGTCTTGAAATGCCAAACCAACCAACCCTTCACTAGAACATTTCCAACATCTAGGCTTTTAGGGTATCTCCACCCATCCCTTTTCTAAGAAACATACCTAAAATGGTTGTTTTCTCCAAGTTCATTATGTCATGCATCTTGATATTGTCCCCCAAAAACAAATTGATCACCTCCTATTGGAGATTAATGAATTTTCGCTATTTCCTTAGCTTCCCTAGTCCTCCTCGTACCAAACCTTCATGATCATAAGACCTAGACTCATACGAGAGAGTGCCACTCATAAGATCATCAGTTAGCATTGCACTGAATCTGTGTGCTAGAATGATCCAGATTTATGAGTAGAACGAAATGAATAATAGATTGAATACAATAACACAGAGATATAGATATCTAGTGAATAATAACTGCTATTGAATAAATAAAATAGGGTGAAACTATAAAACTGTAGAACTCAAAACAACTTGCTCGAATGGTGGTAGCTATCTTTGAGAAGAGATGTGGCTGCTACGCACATCTATATGAGACAAATGATTACAATGAGGCTACAGAGGAGATGAAATACCAAAAGTTACATGGGCCCCGATGGGTAAGTTGGTACCTCAACTTCTCGGGCTCATAACTTTTTCATACGACCTCATTTTTAGGCACGTGATAGCCTGTTGGAAAGGTCTTTTTGAGAAATACACATTATGTTTTCAAAATCTAACTTTGTCTATAGTTTGATTGTGGAAAGCCAAAAAAAAACATTGTTTAGGTCCCCAAAACAGCCCTAGAAATACAGAAAGATGTACTGACATGATAACTTCCAAAACAATCCAGTTGGATTAGGTGGGAAACCACCAATATCCACATGGAATATATGTAGGGTGTCAGACATCCCCAAGAGTGTAGAACCCACAATTATAAAGAATTACAAAAGAACATGTTGAACTAAAACTGTCAAAAGGAGCGAGTTGGAATAGGTGGGTCGCCACCAATATCCACCTGGATCATTCATCCCCCCTTATGAAGCAATGGTATCCATTGCGTTGAGAGCCCCCATCAGGTGAGGAATTTTTTGTTGAATTTGTCCCTAGGTGAGCCATTTTCCTTGGTGCAGGACCTTCCCTACCTTGAAAACCTAATAAAGTTGGATCCTCTACTGGTGAGTGCCCTTGACTTGTGTGTCCACCATATGATGAGTGGATGCATGTTCCATGTAGTCAAGGTTGAGCTTTGTTGCTGTAAACTGTTCTACAATCTATAGGGTGTCCAATAATGGTTGAAAATATGGCCAGAGGAGGTCCACATTGAACACTAGGTGCAATCCAAGGAAGGGGGGAGTGTTGAGATCAAAATCATTGTATCCCATAGCCTTGGTGATAGTTTAAGGCACATAGCAAAGTGGATGAAGCTTCCAATGGGGCCTTGTAAGATGTTCTTTCTGCAAATGTAACCAGACGTTGTCTCCCACCAAAAACTTGTGTGGTACCCAATGTTGATCATGGCATTGCTTGTACTTGTTAAATTATGAGCTTGATTTCTTATGCGTATTAATTCTTTTGTTTTCTTCAACACTTTGATTCTAGCTTAATACACTTCAACAATACCAAATTATAACTGAATAGCAATAACTATGTAGATAAGTAAGCATGCACATCAACAACACATATACCATGGGGAAACCCTGTACAGGGAGAAAAACCCCAACAAACGATATTCCTTTATTGCATTAATAATGTATGATCACTTACAAATATCCACCTCGAATGTTCAACTCTTAAATAGCTTGCCAAGATGACTCTAACTTGACAGATACCTAAGAGACCTTACTGAAATACACCTTTGATATGTTGCTTCTATTGTTGATATACAACACTGATATCTTGCTGATATATGCCTCTGACATGCAGCCTCTATTGTTGATATGCAACACTTATATGCTTCTTTGGTATGTTGCCTCTTTATCACTGATATTTGCCTCTATTGCTTCACCCTTAACCTGCACATCAAATTGTGTTGAAGAGAGGGGTCGACCTTTGTTTATATATATAAGTTGAAGAGGAGAGGCTCGAAATAGTGTCTTGTTTGCATGCTTTAATCATAACTTAGCTTCATACTTTAGTTCTAACTTAAAACTAGACTTGAGACTGGTATACTTTAGTTCTAAAATAGAACTAGACTTGAGACTTCAGTTACAACTCAGCATTACACTTTAGTTCAAAAATAGAACTAGACTTGAGACCGGTATACTTCAATTCGAAAATAGAACTAGACTTAAGACTTCAGTTACAACTCAACATTACACTTTAGTTCAAAAATAGAACTAGACTTGATACTTCAGTTGCGACTCAGCATTACACTTTAGTTTGAAAATAGAACTAGACTTAAGACTTCAGTTACAACTCAACATTACACTTAGTTTGAAAATAGAACTAGACTTGAGACTTTAGTTACAACTCGACTCTTTACAAGGAAATTCAAAATTTTGTTCATGGTGGATAATGTTACACATGCCAATGCACTAGATCAATACATTTATATCATTTACAATACTAGGAATATCGTTTGTTTCTAGCTCATAGGAATTTTATATTGAACCTAAATTTTGCTAAATGCCTTGAATTTTTCTCATGGCTCACAAAGCTTGACTAGGCTCACAGAGGTTGTACGTTCCCCCTAAATTTTGCACTAGTTTGTCTATGCTCACAGAGGTTGTACGTTCCCCTTGAATTTTTCACTAGACTATCTATGCTCACAGAGGTTGTACGTTCCCCCTAACTTTTGCATTAGACTCACATAGCATCTCGTTCATCCTGACTTTTGGTTTGACTCACAGAGGTTGTACGTTCCCCCTATATTTTTTCAATACCTCACAAGACTGGTTGATTCTCCAAATCTCCCTCACTAACCTTAGGGTGGCCCATATGGCCTCTCATTGGAGAATGATTGTCAATGCTGCCAAATTTAACACTCCCTCTTAGCGAGGGAGTCATTCTCAGCCACACCAAGATTTCCTCTCAGCTACACAAATTGTCTCGAGGTCAGAGACTTAGTCAGGATATCAGTTACCTGCTCGCTTGTGGCTATGTATTGTAACTTTATAGTTTTTTCTCTAGACCAAGTCTCGGATGTAGTGGTACCTCATGTCAATATGTTTTGACCTATCATGAAATACCGGGTTCTCTGTCAATTTTATGCAACTTTGATTATCACAGTGAACCACCATCATCTTGAGCTTGTCACCAAACAACCAAGAAACCAATTTTTTGAGCAATACTGCTTCCTTGATAGCATCACTTGTTGCAATGTACTCATCCTCAGCTGTACTCTATGCAATGGATCCCTGCTGAAGGCTTGATCGAGATATCATAGTGGATCTTAAACTGAAGCAGTATCTCGAATTACTCTTCCGATCCACCGGGCTTCCTGCCCAATCAACATTTCCATACCCATGAAGAAATAAACCACCACTGGATGTATATCTCAGACCATAAGTAATGGTCCCTCTGAGATATCTCAAGATGTGATTTGCTGCCACCCAATGTCTCTAT
Source organism: Picea abies (assembly GCA_900067695.1). Classification (NCBI taxonomy): domain Eukaryota; kingdom Viridiplantae; phylum Streptophyta; class Pinopsida; order Pinales; family Pinaceae; genus Picea; species Picea abies. The sequence continues at coordinate 6,865 of CBVK0100543122.1, read as the reverse complement.
CTTGATTCAGTCCTGAACTAACTCATTGCAATCATTGCATAGCATATATCTGGCCTAGTGTGGATCATGTACATCAATGATCCAATAAGCTTCCTATACATGGTGGGATCCACCAAATCTGAACCTGTATCAGAATCATGCAGCTTCCTCAGGTTGGTAATCATCAGAGTAGACATGGATTTGCAATCCATCATACCAAACCTCTTTAGTACATCCATTGTGTATTTTCCTTGTGCCAAAAATATCTTTCCCTGTCTTTCTGATACTTCCAATCCTAGGAAGTAATGCATCAAACCTAAGTCTTTCATCTCGAATTTTGAGGTTAGCTCCCTCTTACACCAAGCTATTATCCCTTCATCTCCTATTAGAAAGAGATCATCAACATACAAGATTAGTATAATAGGATGGTTACCTCTTACCTTGAAGTACATATTTGCATCAACATCACTTTTCTAAAATCCCATGCTTTTAAGAAAGCCATCAATCCTGTCATACCAAACTTTGGGAGCCTGCTTAAGACCATACAAGGCCTTCCTTAGCTTGCATACATGAGTTCCTTTGTTATGCAGTACAAAACCATTTGGTTGTTCCACAAAGAGCTCTTGTTCAATATTTCCATTCAAGAATGTTGTTCTTACATCCATCTGATGCAGCTTCCAACCAAGAACGGGAGCTAAAGCAATAATAGTTTGAATGGAGGTATACCAGGCTACAGGAGAAAATGTCTCTTCATAGTTGATTCCTTCTTTCTAAGTGAAGCCTCTAGCTACAAATATTTCTTTGAACTTTTCCACACTTCCATCAACTGCATGTTTGATCTTATAGATCCATTTGGAAGAAAACATTGATTTCTCTTTTGGCCTTGGCACAATGTCCCAAACATTGTTCTTTATAATAGACTTGTATTCCTCAAGCATGGCATCCTTCCATAATTTTAATTTATATACTTATTCAAATGAAGAAGGTTATACAACACTAATGTTGTTCATCAATGCAACATAGTCTCCAAACCTATGAGGCCTCTTCCTTTCCTTGAAAGTTCCTTTGGGATCAATTATCCTTTCTGCTTCCTGCACTATTTCTTTAAGCTACCCTGGCTTCCTTTTGTATGGAGGTTCTTCAAGAGTTATTTCTAACACTTCAATAGGTTCTAGGGGATCATTACTTTTCCTTTCGCAAGGTTCCTCCCTCTAATCATCTGACTCTTCATTTTCAGAAGAGGGTGAAGCTGGCTGAACTACTTCTGATTCCTATTGAATCTCTCTGGATTTCTTAAATGCGGCTTCCTCATGGAAATTCACATCTCTACTTACCTCTATTTGCCTCTAACCTGGTGCATAATTCTTGTAAGCCTTGGAGTTCTCACTGTACCCCACAAAAACCCCTTTCTTGCTTGAGGGTTCCATCTTTTTCCTCTTTTCCTTAGGGACATGAATATACACAGGACACCCAAATATCCTTAGATTCCCTACATCAGGTTTGATCCCTGAGAAGAACTCTTCAAGAGTCTTTTCCTTCAATATAGCATGTCGACACATGTTCTGAATGTACATGAAAATGGAGGTATCTTTTGCCCATAAATAATTTGGCAGATCTTGGTCAAACATCCTTGCTTTCACTACCTCACAAATTGTCCTATTTTTCCTCTCAACAACTCCATTTTGTTGAGGGTTGTATGGAATGGTCAACTATCTCTTGATTCTTACTGACTTGCAGAAATCCTCAAACTGGAGAGATTCAAACTCTCCTCCATTGTCTGTTCTAAGGATTATGATGTGTTTCCATGTCTACTTTTCAATAAATGATTTATACTCTTTGAATTTATCAAATGTGTCACTTTTATCTTTAAGGAAATATATCCAACATTTTCTTGAGTAATCATCAATAAAAGTGACATAATACAAACAACCACTGAGTGAGGGAGAGGACATGGGACCACATACATTAGAATGAACCAGATCTAAGATGCCATGAGCTCTGTTGTCACTACTAGGAAATGCTTTCTTCATATTTTTACCTAGCATGCATCCCTTACAAATTTCAATTTTACTAAGAGAAATAGAGGGCATGCCACATACCATGTTCTATAGATATGGAATAGATTTGTAATGAAAGTGTCCAAGTCTTATGTGCCACAACTCACTGGAGCTAGTCGCATCATGAGCCAATGCCTGAACTGGTTGTCCTGACACGATGTATAGTCCTCCACTACGAGTTCCAATAGGTTCTTTTGTACTTAAGTTGTTACCTTTAGCCCATAGTAGTGCCTTCCTATCCTTGAAGATCACCCAATATCCCTTGTCCTCAAGGGTTGCAACCGATAGTAGACTCTTCTTGAGCCCTATAACATACAATACTTCATCAACATGAAGTCTAGCCCCAGATTCCAATCTGAAGGAGATAGATCCTACTCCCTCTATCTTGTAACATTTATCATCCCCAAGCTCAACATGCTCTGCAAAATATTTTGTCTCTAAATCTGAGAGGATCTCCTTGTACCCTGTCATGTGCTTTGATGCACCACTGTCTACTAACCAAGTTTTCGGCCCCATGAAAACTGAACTAGATAAGGTTGAAACCAAGTAATATTCTTTCTTATTTTCTTTCTCATTAGAAGGACTTTTCTGATTTCTTTTGGATTCATCATCCTCAGTAGTTGAGGCATGATGTTTCCCTTTTTCTTTCTAAACCAACAATCTTTAGCAAAATGACCCAACTTATTACAACTAAAGCATTTAATCTTAGATGTATCAATATTCTTGCCTTTGAATGTACCTTTGGTGTTTGGCTTCCTCTGAGAGCCTTTCTGAAAGGTTCCTTTCTTCTTTCCCTTGAATATTTATGCTAAAGTTGAGTGCTCTTCTTTCATTGGTTCACTCTTGGTATTTGTGCAACTCTCCTCCTAGAGTAAATCATGCCATAACCTCTCAAACTTGGGCTAAATCTCTCTCCCACTTACACTGGATAAGAAGGTCTCCCATGAAGAAGGAAGACCGTAAAAAATGGCCTGCACTAAATCATCATCATCCACTGTCACCCCTATGACCAAAAGTTGATCTCTGATCTAGGATATCCTGGAACAAAACGATGCCACTGATTCACCTTTCTCCATATTCAAATACTTAAGCTTGTGCTTAAGTGTCCTCTTCTGACTTGGACCCTGTTTCTCATACAGATTCACCAAGGTATCCATATAGTCCTTGGAAGTCATTAGCAAAGACATTGCAGGCATTATATTGTCTTTGACTGAGTCAAAGATGATTCTCTTAGCCTTTGCTTGAATCTTCCTAAAGACCATTCTTCCTGCATTATTCATGGGTTCCTCCACCACTGTGGTCACATACTGCTCAAGATCATTCTCTTGCAAGATATTTGTTATCCATAGCTTACACACATTGAAGTTGGTAGCTCCTTCAATCCTATCCTCGGCCCTAACTTAAGTGAAGGATGCCATGGAATTCACACTGGAAACTTAATCAAGCTAGATTGGATATGTGTGTACCTGTTGATGCACTTCAACACATTTAACACAGCCTAAGCTCTCATACCATGTTAAATTATGATCTTGATTTCTTATGTGGATTAATTCTTTTATTTTCTTCAACACTTTGATTCCAGCTTATTACACTTCAACAATACCAAATCATAATCGAATAGCAATAACTATGTAGATAAGTAAGCATGCACATCAACAACACATATACCATGGGGAAACCCTGTATAGGGAGAAAAACCTCAGTAAACAATATTCCTTTATTGCATTAATCATGTATGATCACTTACAAATATCCACCATGAATGTTTTTCTCTTAAAGAGCTTGTCCATATGACTCTGTCCTGACAAATACCTAAGAGACCTTGTTGAAATACACCTCTTATATGCTGCCTCTATTGTTGATATACAACACTGATATGTTGTTGATATAAGCCTCTGATATTCAACCACTATTGCTGATATACAACATTGATATGCTTCTTTGGTATGCTACCTCTTTATCACATATATGCGCCTCTATTTCTTCACCCTTAACCTGCATATCAAACTGTGTTGAAGAGAGGGGTCAACCTCTGTTTATATAGGCTGAAGAGGAGAAGAGGAGAGGCTCGAAATATTAATGTGTTTGCATGCTTTAGTCATAACTCAGCTTCATATTTTAGTTAGAACTAGAACTAGACTTGAGACTGGTATACTTTAGTTCTAGAATAGAACTAGACTTGAGACTTCAGTTACAACTTAGCATTACACTTTAGTTCGAAAATATAACTAGACTTGAGACTGGTATACTTTAGTTCGAAAATAGAACTATACTTAAGACTTTTGTTACAACTCAACATTACACTTTAGTTCAAAAATAGAACTAGACTTGATGCTTTAATTGCAACTCAACATTACACTTTAGTTCAAAAATAGAACTAGACTTAAGACTTTAGTTACAACTCAACATTACACTTTAGTTCAAAAATAGAACTAGACTTGAGACTTCAGTTACAACTTGACTCTTTACAAGGAAATTCAAAATTATCTTCATGGTGGATAATGTTGCATGTGCCAACGCACTAGATCAATACATTCATATCATTTCCAATATTAGGAATATTGTTTTTTTCTAACTCATAGGAATTTTATATTCAACCTAACTTTTGCTAGATGCCTTAACTTTTTCTCATGGCTCACAAGGCTTGACTAGGCTCACAGAGGATGTACGTTCCCCCTAAATTTTGCACTAGTCTGTCTATGCTTACAAAGGTTGTATGTTCCCCCTGACTTTTTCCCTAGACTGTCTATGCTCACAGGGATTGTATGTTCCCCTTGACTTTTTCCTTAGACTCACATAACATCTCATTCATCCTGACTTTTGGTTTGACTCACAGAGGTTGTATGTTCCCCGTGGATTTTTTAAATACTTCACAAGACTGGTTGATTCTCCAAATCTCCCTGGCTAGCCTCAAGGTGGCCCATATGGACTCTCATTGGAGAATGACTGTCGACGCTGCCAAATTTAACAGTACTTAGCTTTGTATTTTTGCAAAATCACATGGACTTGTTAGTGAATGTGTTGAATCCACTCAATGAATCTGGTGGATTTTTTGGCCTCAGACTAAACATGGGAAGAATATGTCTGTGTGGTTGTAAGAGGTAGCGCAACATCAATGGGACCTAAGGGTTGGAATCCCAGCCCCACCTGAAAGGTGCTATGGCTGGTGGAGATATGGAGAGCCATGTTGTAGTTTTGTTGAACATAGGGAAGAATCTCATATCATGTATGTAGATGTTTACAATTATACATGTGCAGGATGTGCATAATCATCTGATTGATGACCTCTATTTGGCCATTAGTTTGAGGGTGGAAGGCAGTGGATTTAGTGAGCTTGGTGTCCAACAATGACTAGACACTCGACCAAAATATGCTAAGGAACTTGTTGTACTGATCGGATATGATGGTCTGTGGTATCCAAAAATGGACCCACACTCGTTTGAAGAAGAGCTTGGAAGTATTTTCCACTGTGATGCTCTTCTTGCAGGTTGTGAGAATGGCCATCTTTGAAAACCAATCAACCTCCACACATACACACTCATTTCCTTTCTTGGTGGATGGAAGACCAAACATGTAATCCATAGATATGGATTCCCAAGGCCTCTCAGGAGTAGGAAGATGGGTGTATAAGCCTTGCTTATTGATGGTTGGCTTGGAAATGACACATGCAGTGTAAGATCTGATATACTTGCTAACGTCCTATCAAAGTTTTGGGCAATAAAAATGTTTCTGTAAAACAACCATTGTTTTCGCCATTCTAAAATGTCTTGCCATCAAACTGTATTAAGCATCCCAAACATCTTTGCACACCCTCTTGCAGGAACATGGAGATGTCCCAGATGGCATACAAGTCCATCTTGAATATGAAAATTGGTGACATGTGTGCCTATACCCAAGAGATGATAGGTGGTGGCAAAGTTAGCATCTCCTTGATAAAGTTGGGGCTACTCAGATGTCTCATGTCCACATGAATGGAGCATGCTGGTGAGTACATCCATGGGAGATCGATTGAGGCATTCAACAACATGATTTGTGCTCCATGTCTTATACTTGCTGTTGAGATGGAACTGCTACAGGTATGTGGACCACTTTTGATGGCGATCATTATACAACTTCCCTTGTGTTTGTATGAACTGCAAATGCTTATGATTAGTGTGGATGATTGTCTCCTTGTACAAAATGTAATGTTTTCATTGACAATAGGCTTGCACAATGGAATACATTTCCTTGTCATAGGTGGGATATTTCCGAATAGTATCTGAGAGTGTCTCACTATGGTATGCTACTTGATGACCATCTTGAGTGAGAATTGTGCCTACAACATAGTCAGATGCATCAGTCTCAATCTTGAACGGTTGTTGCAGATCAGGTAAGGAGAGTATTGTAGCTTAGAACAAGTGATGCTTTAGATCATCAAATGTTCATTGGTGTGCCTTCCCCCATGTGAAATTTTCCCTACCACCGCCCTTGGTCACTTGGCTGAGGGCCCATGCAATATGGGAGAATCCCAACATGAACTGTCGATAGAAATTGGCAAGTCCCAAGAAGCTCTGAAGCTTGGTTACTGTGGTCGAGGTTGGCCAATCACAGATGACTTGGATATTAACTAGATCCGCATGTACCCCATGCTCATCAACAATGTAGCCCAAGTATTGGACCATGTTCATGACAAAGGAGTATTTTTCCAGGTTGGCATATATCTTGTGCTTCTGCATAGTGTTCAAAACCTATTGAATATGTTGTATGTGCTCCTCCCAAGTTTTTTTGAAGATGAGGATGTCATCCAGATATACCACCAAAAAAGAGTTGGTGAAGGGTCTCAATACATC
>CBVK0100543121.1:0-17892 GCA_900067695.1 Picea abies | reverse complement strand
AAAAGACACCAAAACAGTGATGATCCTTGCATAATGGCTTGGGATCATTACAAAAGGAGCCTGCTTGCTTTGAAGAATCCATTCAAAGGAAAGAATGGGCAGACGCCATGACAGAGGAATACCAATCCATAATAAAGAATTATGTGTGGGAAATAGTTCCCAGACCGAAGAGCAAGGATGTTGTATCTTCCAAATGGCTCTTCAAAATAAAACATGTTGCTGATGGAAGTATTGAGAAGTATAAAACAATATTTGTCACTCGTGGCTTTTCTCAAAAGGAAGGCATTGACTATGAAGAGACATTCGCTCCTATATCCAGATACACTTTGATCAGAACCATCATAGCCCTTGCAACTAAGATGAAGTAGAAGTTACACCAGATGGACGTAAAGACAACATTCCTAAATGGTGTCATCAAAGAGGAAGTGTATATAGAGCAACCTCAAGGATTTGAAGTTGAAGGCATGAAGTGTCATGTCTACAAATTGAAGAAAGCCTTTTATGGATTGAAGCAAGAAGCAAGCTCCTAGATCTTGGTATGGCTGGATAGACAGTTTCCTGACGAGCTTGGGCTTTACCAAGAGTAAAGAAGATTCTAACCTCTACTTCAAGGTTATGAATGATGATCCAGTGATATTATTGCTATATGTGGATGAATTATTCTTAACTAGAGAAGAAAATCTCATCACTGAATGTAAGAAGAGACTCGCCTCAAAATTTGAGATGAAATACCTCGACCTAATGCATTATTTCTTAGGTCTTGAGGTATGGTAGAGTCCAAAGAGGATCTTCCTTAACCAAGGGAAGTATGTAGTCGAAATCCTGAAGAGATTTGACATGTTAGAGTGCAAGTCCATGAATAAACCCATGGAAACGAAGCTGAAGCTGCTGGTTGACACTTCGTCAGAATTGATTGATGCCACACTGTATAGATAGATAATTGGATCGCTGATGTACTTGACAGACACCAGACCAAATATTTGTTTTTCCATTAACACGTTGAGTCAGTTTCTGGTAGAACCCAGACATGTTCACCTAGTGACTACAAAACATGTGATGAGGTACCTTAAGGGTACATTAGATTGTGGTCTCAGTTATGATGGAGATCATGATTTCACATTGAGTGGGTACACTGATTTAGATTGGGCTAGAAGTGTCTCAGATAGGAAGAGCACTTCAAGATGTTGTTTCAGTTTGGGATCAACCATGATCTCATGCTAGAGTAGGAAGCTATCCAACATTTCTCTCAGCACAACGGAAGCATAATACATTGCTACGTGTTCTTCTAGCTGCGAAGCTATATGGTTTCGAAAGTTGTTGACTGGTCTATTTTACCTAGAGATGGAAGCAACCACGATCCTATGTGACAACTAGAGCTACATAAAGATGACAGAGAATCCTGTATTCCATGATAGGTTGAAGCACATAGAGATCTGATATCACTACATCCGTGACATGGTGCAGAGAAGAGCCATAAAGCTCCAGTATGTTAGCACGGATGAACAGGTTGCCGATGTGTTGACCAAGCTTCTGTCTCATTTAAAGTTTGAGCACTTTTGAGATAATTTTGGTGTAGTCCGAAAGGACCTTCCTCGAAAGGGGGAGCAGTGTTGAGATGAGATGTGACTAGGACTGTGCTTCCGGATTGATAGCTGCGACGTAAATCTAGTCTAGTATCTTGCTTCCAGCTTGATTGATGTGATGTAAAGCAAGACAATGAGATGAGACTAGTATTGTGCTTCTGGCTTGATAGTTGTGACGTAAAGCCAGTCTAGTATCTTGCTTCCATCTTGATTGTTGTGACGTAAAGAAAGACGATGAGATGAGACTAGTACTGTGCTTCCGGCTTGATAGATGTGACGTAAAGCCAGTCTAGTATCTTGCTTCCATCTTGATTTCTATGACGTAAAACAAGACAATGAGATGAGACTAATATTGTACTTCTGGCTTTATAGCTATGACGTAAAGCTAGTCTAGTATCTTGCTTCTAGCTTGATAACTGTGACATAAAGCAAGATGAGCACTGTGCTTCCAGCCTTACAGCTGTGACATAAAGCTAGTCTAGTATTATGATGATGAGTCAGCCTCGTGCTGTGATGTTGATGTATTAGTTTTATACTAATCCATATTGATGCAGATGATGATTGCATTCCTTTGAGAATGACAATGCTGCCGATGAAGAAAACTTTCGATGATTTATAGATACGTCAGTCAGCGTTCCAAGAGGATATTGATGATTCTATTCTTCTGATGTTGTTTATGATAAAGGCCTCTCTCTCGCTTGATGCTGTTGAAGAATACCCTTCTTGTGAAGGGAGAGTGTTGAAATAATGTAACTGCAAAGTGCATTCTGATTATTATTTGATATATTATTCATTGGATCAATCCCCATTGTGGATTGATCATGTCGGTTATTGTAAAAGACCAAATCCCCTTTTGCGGATTGGTCATAATGTAATAGGAAAAATAAGAAGTCGGCCCCAAAATATATCAAAGAGAGAGAGAGAGAGAGAGAGATAGAGAGAGAGAGAGGCGCATTCTTGGGAGAGGACTTTCTGTATTTGTTTGAGTTATCTCTTGGCATTGTATTGGCTATCTATAATAAGGAAGTTTTGTTCGGTTTTCTTCCCCATGAGGGTTTCCCAGGATAAATGATGTGTCTCTTGTGATTGTGTATTTCTCAATGATTCTATCTTATGCTATTGTTATCTATTGAAAAGCAAAGAACTATAATAATGGCTTGAATATTAACACTGGCCATAGAGAAGCTGGTGCTGTTGCTGAGTATCGATCTGTATTTGGAACATCCAACTTAGGATCTAGAGTCTCTATATTTTCTTCTATTGTTCCTACCAATCTTACAAGGAGAGGAGAAGCACAAACACCAAGACAAGATCACGAGAATGTACTCTCCTACACATCAAGATAGTTTAGAGATGAAACTTTGGGGAACCCAAGGGAAACCGAATGCCTAAGGGGCAGGGGGAACAGAATGCCTAAGGCCAAGGGAACAAATTTCTGAAGGGGTAGACACACATAAAGAACTACAACTACCAAACTTGTGCTCTAGATGAGTGAATGAGTGAGTGAGATAATGAGGCGCTGGATTCCTTTATTTATACTGCCTAGTAGGTGCTGGAAAGGTGTCTCTTCACTGGGTAGGGTTGACTTGTCTTCTTAGTGGTCAAAACCACTTTAATTAGTCTTGGGACCGACTTCTTATTTTTCATAATACAATTAGGGTTTGACTAATCCACAAAAGGGGATTTGGTCAATTACAATTCCCGACATGATCAATCCACAAAAGGGGATTGATCTAATGAATAATGACTCAATAATAAATAGAATACTCTTTGCAGTTACAATATTTCAATACCCCCCCTTAACAAAAAGGGTATTCTACAACATCATCATCATCGAGAGAGAGGGAAGCAACATCAACATCATCTAGACCACTGATTGTCATATCTATAAATCATCAGAAGTTTTCTTCATCATCATTGTTCACAACATGGAGCTGGAGTAACATCATCATCCTCATCAACATGAGGCTAAAGTAACATCATCATCATCTTTAGAGTGAGGCTAAGGTAACATCATTATCTTCTTTAGCATGAGGCTAAGGTAATATCATCAACATCTTTAGCATGTAGCTAAAGTAACATCATCATCTTCAAAATTAAAGCTGAAATAACATCATCATCATCATCTTCAACAAGAAGCTCAAGTGACATCATCATCATCTACATCAACATAGATTAGTATAACACTAATACATCATCATCATCATCATCAATAACAACACAAGGATGATACGACATCAACAACAACAGTATCACAACACAAAGGTTGGAGCATCATCAACATTGAAAATAGGCTGGAAATATTCAACACGAAGCTGACATCTCAACAACATCAACACAAAGTTGAAAATATTTAGCACGAGGCTGGCATCACAACAACATCAGCACAAAGCTATAAATATTCAGCATGAGGCTAGCATCACAACAACATCAACACAAAGCTAGAAATATTTAGCACGAGGATGAAATCAACATCAACACGAAGCTGGAAATATTTAGCACAAGGCTGGCATTACAACAACATCAACACTAAGCTGGAAATATTGAGCACGAGGCTGGGATCAACATTATCACGAAGCTGGAAATATTTAACACGAGGCTGGTATCAACATCAACACAAAGATGGAAATCTTCAGCACGAGGTTGGCATCAACATCTTGTGGTACTCTGACAGATCCAAAGTATCTTCCCAGGAATCAAAAGATTCTGTAGGATATAAAATCCTAACGGAGCTGCCACTACTAACCAAAGCTAGCATATACATTGACAAGTACTTTGACAGCCTGTCCTTACGGACCTTCGGGATCTGTCCAGGGATGATCAGTCCCCTAGGATATAAAATCCTAACCGAGCTACCCACTATTGGTCAGGATACCATAGTATCATCAACACTACTCCCCCTTTCGAGGGAGGTCCTTTTGGACTATACCAAGCTTGTCTCGAAAGTGCTCAAACTTTACACGAGACAGAGGCTTGGTCAACACATCTGCAACCTATTCATCTGTGCCAACATATTGGAGCTTTATAGCTCCTCTCTGCATCATATCATGAATGAAGTGATACCAGATCTCTATGTGCTTTGAATCATCATGGAACACATCATTTTTATAAAATTCTGGTTATCACATATGATCATGGTGGCTTCCATCTCCATATCAAATAGATCTATCAACAACATCAAAATCCATATGGCTTCACAAATGGTGAAACATGTTGTAATATATTCCGCTTCTGTCGTGTTGGGAGCAATACTGGGTTTCTTCCTACTCTGCCATGAAGTCATGGCTGACCCCATACTGAAACAACATAGTGAAGTGCTCTTTCTATCAGAAACACTTCCATCTCAATCTGAATCAATATATCCATACAATCTGAAGTCATGATCTCTAGTATAGAAGAGACCAAAATCAAATATACCCTTAAGTTATCTCATCGCATGTTTTACATCATCAAGGTGAACATGTCTAGGTTCTACCAGATACTGACTCAAAAGGTGTTCACAACAAAACATATATACAGTCTGGTATTCATTAGATACATCACCGAACCAATAATTTTTCTGTACTGAGTAGAATCAACCAATTCTGACGAAGTGTATGCCAAGAGCTTCAACTTCATTTCCATGGGTGTGTACATGGATTTACATTCCAATATGTTTAAACCTCTTCATTATTTCAATGCATACTTCCCTTGGTTGAGGAAGATCTTCTCTGGGCTCTGCCAAACTTCAGTACCTAAGAGATACAACATTAGGTCTTTCACCAAACTCTGTAGCGAGCTTCTTCTGCAATCTGAGATGATATTTTCTTCATCTTGTCAAGAATAAATCATCTACATATAGTAGTAACATTACTGACTCATCATTCATGACCTTGAGGTAAATGTTAGAATCAAGTTTACTCTTGGTAAATCCCAAGCTCTTCAGGAAACTGTCAATTCTACCATATCAAGCTCTAGGAGCTTGCTTCAACCCGTACAGATCCTTCTTCAACCTACAGAATTGAGTCTTTCTATCTTCAACTTCAAACCAAATTTTCATATTACATTGTACTGATCTGGTACACTTGCTCAGCTGCAACTCAATCTGCACAATCATGTGCTATCTCTATGTGCTCTCTGCAAATAACTATCTATCTCACTTCTTAAGAGTATGCTCTCTCCTCTTTCTGCAACTGCTCCTTCTAGAACTGGGACTCTGCACCTGCAGCTTCTCCGAGGTTGAGGATGATTTCTTCATCCTCACTGTGGCTATTGAAATCTGAGAGTAAATCCTCTTATTCTATCACGCCAACAACTTCATCTGAAACTGAGAGTGGCTCAATAACTGATACTAAAGGTAGCTCTTATTATTTCATGGAGGTAACTCTATTTTTTTTTATCGTAGTCATGTCTCCATGACCCAACTAATGTAATGCACCAGCTGCCACTCAATTTAAAATATGGGGATTTCTCCCCCTGCATCTCATACTATATATGAATCATGGTTGTTGTGGTTGTCTTCATAAATACTAAAACTATTTATCCAATTATTGGAGTAAGTGTCTCGTCATAGTATTCTCCCTCTTGATGGGAGAATCCTATGGACACACATCAGGATTTGTACATCCACAACATTCTTGATATGTTTAAATCAATCTTAGAAGTCAATACTGGCTACTCTTCTAGTCTCATGGAAGAATCCATATCCTAGTCTTTCTGACTGGCTTCCTTCTCTGTCACTAAAACAAGGGAATCTTCCTAGGAGATTTCATAGCTCCTAGAAGTTTCTGAAGCTACGATCTAGTATTCTTATGGCATTTGTCTTCCAGTCCTAGAAGTTGTCTCTTCATCTGATCCTTTCTGAGATCAGGCTCACTCTCGATTTCTTCTGAGTCTATAAGGACTTCATCATCTCTTATGGGGTATACTTGGTGTTGAAGACCAAGTCTAAATATGAAAAGACGAGTCAGACTTCAAGTGAATTCTGCTTCCTGTCAAAGTGACTTGATTATCTTTTGAACAAGTCTACTGTGAGTTCTTGTTCTAATGTTCGGTCATCTTTGGAGCCTTCTGCTCCTTACAATCAATCTCCATATGGGATACTCTGGATCTCAAAAGTTATCTTCTTCTTCATCTTCTTTGTTACATGATTGTATATGGTCATGTACATAGTCTGCTTCATGTCTAATCTAATCTGTTGCCTTCGAAAACCTTCACTATAGCTTACTCAGGGTTATTACCTATGACCTGAAACAAGGTCAACAAAACAACAAGCAAGAATAATACTCTTTTGATAATAGTAAATAAAACAATAACATGAATAATCGTTATAGTAGCTCCTTTAGAGCTATCACTTGTGACATGTCTGAAACAAAGATCAAAAGTAAGAAATACAATACGAAATGAGGTCAACACTCTTCTATTGTTGTGACCAAACATTCCTCCATGGTAACCTGGAACCTAGAGCCTTGTCCTCAATAATGAGTGTGTTGTTTTTCTTCCAAGTCTCCTTCACTTAAAATGACAAGTGCTTTCTTCAACCTGTCTTCTGTACCAAGACAATATGCTATCTTGACAGAAAGATGGGTTAGAGGATAAACTCTATGATCTTAACTTTAATCAGTCTAATACTTTGACTTAAATTTTAACCAAAGGTTAGTATGATGGTCATAGCTTCAACATGCAACCTAGTTCAAAATAATTTCATAACAAATAGATACATATCAGAATAATCAAACCTAGGTTGCATTATTCCTCTGAATGTGTTGGATCTTGAGATCCTTCTAGATCTATGGTAAGAGATCCCTTCTCCAACTCTTAAAAACTTCAAGGGTGAATGCAATTGGTACTACAACTGGTACTTCAACTGATACTACAACTGCAATTGATACTACAACTGCAACTGCAACATAGGGTTTTATGAGGAAACACTAATTTTTCAAACTTCAATTTTTGAAATTTTTCCAGGGGCTAGATGCGCTGAGCTGAGGCGAGTAAGCTGTTGCAGTCATATTTATGAAAATCCAAATTTTACCCCTTGAAACCAAGCTTGCAGAAATCTGGACTAGTACTTCTTGTACTGGTTCAGGTTTCCCGGTTTTCTGGTTTTTTGGTACTTTTGGTTTTCTGGTACTAGTCAAAACTAGGGTTTGATTTTCCAGAGTATCTGACCACTGAAAAGGTGCACTCAAGGTTCCAAAGAGGTCCCTAGGCTAGGGAACACTTTTCTAAATGGATTTTAGGTTGATATTCCTCTTCAACAAAAGCCCTAATTTTCTTGTACGACAACAATGAAGTTTTTCTTTATCCAATGAAAGATGCTTTCTTCAGCTTAGCTCTAATACCATGTTAAGTTTTGAGCTATTATTAGGTTTCTTTTCAATTTACTAGATAACAATAACATAGGTAAGTTCATTGAGAGAAACACAATCACAATATACACAACATTTATCATGGGAAACCCTCATGGGGGAGAAAACCCAACAAAAACTTCCTTAATATAGATAGCTAATACAATGCCAAGACAAAAAACCAAAACACCAGAGAATATCCAACATTGAGAACTTCGCCTCTCT
The DNA here is from genome assembly GCA_900067695.1 of Picea abies. Taxonomy (NCBI): domain Eukaryota; kingdom Viridiplantae; phylum Streptophyta; class Pinopsida; order Pinales; family Pinaceae; genus Picea; species Picea abies. The sequence continues at coordinate 9,755 of CBVK0100543121.1, read as the reverse complement.
CCTCCTTCTTCTCCTAACTGTAGCTACCAAACTTGTGCACTAGATGAACAGATGAGTGAGTGAGATAATGGGGCACTGACCTCCTTTATTTATATTGGCTAGAAGGTGTTGGAAAGGTGTCTCTTCACTAGGCAGGGTCGACTTGTCTTCTTAGTGGTTAAAACCACTTTAATTAGGCTTGGGGGCTGACTTCTTAATTTTCATAATACAATTAGGGTTTGACCAATCTGCAAAAGGGGATTTGGTCAGTTACAATGCCCAACATGATCAATCCACAAAATGGGTTTGATCTAATGAATAATGACTCAATAATAAATAGAATACTCTTTGCAGTTACAATATTTCAACACAACCTTGCCTAAGAACAATGATATAGATCTAAACATTGACATGGCTAGTATGTTAGGAAAGGTTAATGTACTTGTCCCCCTCATTGAGATAATGTAGATTCCTTCTTTAAGGGATAACATTAAGAATTTCTCAAGTGTCCAAGATGAACCCAATGATCCTCCTATATTGTTATGATCCATGAATTGTGATCCTAACGAGAGGGAACATCCCCCATTTTCATCACTTTGGTAGTAAATGATTTGTTACTTCATAATTGTATACTAGATTTTTGGGCCTTTTCTAATGTGATGTCCTTGAGGGTCATGAATCAATTGGGCTTGAATATCACAAAACCTTATAGGAATGTATGTGGGATTGATTCTAGAGCCATTAAAGTTTGTGGTATAATCAAAGATCTTGAGGTCCACCTTGTCACCTATCTTGAAGTCTCTGATCCTTTGATGGATATTATAGTCACTAATGTGCTTGATGCTTGGATAATGTTGTTGTCCAATAAGTAGGTCACAACTTTGGGTGGTATTATTCAAATGGACCTATCCTATGCAACCATCCTAATTGAATATTCGACCTTTCAAGAGATGTCTACAACCAGGGGAATATCAAGTGGATCTCACAAACAACATCATAATCATCATATATTAGCTTCCTCCGTTTATCTATTCTACATAGTTATAGATCTACTCTAACACAACATGCAATAATAGAATAACAATGACAGAGATCAAGGCATCAATCACACACATAACACTAGATATACATGCTTCACCCTCTCTCTAGGGCTACGTCCACAGAACTGTGCTTATGATTTATTAAGGTAAAGCATACATTTCTTATCTGCGCTCTCAACTAGCAGATCTTCTTTCTTCTCTCCCCTTCTCTCCCCTTCTTGCGCACCCAACTGCAGGACTTGACCTTCGCACCTAGTTGAAGATCTTACAATACTAGAAGGCTCTCTCACTCAACACTTCTCTCTCTCAATACAATAATCTCTCACCACAACAATAGAGCTAGATCAACAACAATATCGTACCAACCCAACCCAGGTCCTCTTGACCTTTATTTATACATTACAATATCTCACCGACAACCTTAGGCCGAAACCTAGGTGCCAAAACCATAAATACCAAAAACCCTAGGTGTCTAAAACCCCAGGTCAACTTGATCCACTTTTTCTGGGCTTCGCCAACCTGTCTTTCCTTCCTTCTCGTGTAGTGCTCCAAGGCATCCAACGGTGGCTTTCTTCGCTTGCTGATTTTTCCTCGATCCCTCTTCCTTGCTGATCTGTCAACCTTGATCTTTTCATCCAACGACTTGCTTTTCCATACTTCGCTCCATCTTCTCTGTGCTTTTTCTCACTTCAACCAAGTGATAGTCACTGTGTCTCCCACGAAGTTTGCTTTTTACATTTTCTTCGTTTTTCTTCACTTCCTTCCATAACCAAGGTCCAACAAGCCCCCAACACTCACCTATGACTCATCCCAAGGCACTTCATATCCGATTCCTTTGTTTTTCTTCGACTTTGAACTGTGTAGGGAAGCCTTTGCTTTCTGCTTTATGCCTCCTCTTCCTCCTTGTGCAGACTATCTTTTCTGTGTCTGATACCCAGTTTCAACTGCACCTGGTACCTAGACCCTTTTCCTCATGCTTTTACTAAGAGCTGCGAGGCAGCTGGTTGTCATAGTACAACTTCAACCGACTCCCATTCACCAATCCTTCCTTCTAGTCTTCGTTCAATGTCTTCAGCTACGCAACTCCTCCTTCTGTAACATAGGTGATCTCATATGGTCCAAGCCAATGCATTCTAAACTTCCCAGGGTGTTTTATAAACTTACTGTCATATATCAATACTAGATAACCTTTCTTGAATGCCTTCTTGATGTGCTTGTCATGATATGCCTTCTCTCGTTCCTTTTGAACTTGCTGGTGGAATCCTGCAATGAATCTATCTTCTTCCAGTTCAACCAACTGTGAAAGCCTCTTGCGAACAACGCCAGTATCATCCATGTCTATAAATGCAACAATCCTTAAGCTTGGTACCAAGTATTCCATTGGGACAACAACTTCAAGACCATAAACCAATTTGAAAGGGGTTTGCATTGTTAATTTCTTGCAAGTGGTTCTATAAGCCCATAGTACTACATGCACTCTTAAATCCTAGTCATCCCTATTCACACTGCAAATTTTCGTCAATGCTATCTCCAATATCTTGTTGAATGCTTCAACTGTCCCATTTTCTTGTGGATGGTAAGGTGTACTCTTCTGATGGTGGAGTGAAAATTCTTTAGTCAGGGCTTCAACTGTCTTATTGATGAAGTGTGTGTCTTGATTGCTCATAAGGATCTTGGGGCATCCAAACCTTTTTATTATGTCATCAAATATAAATCGCGCAGCTGTAGTTGCACTATAGTCCTTGACTTCTCTGGCTTCAACCCATCTGGTTAAGTATTTAGTTGCAGTAATGATATACCTTGCTCCTGTGCACTTTCCTAGTGGGTTTATAGGTCCCATGAAGTCAATGGCCCATTTTTCAAATGCTTGTAGGGTCATCTGTAGTGCTAATGGAATTTCGTCTCTTCTAGATGGTTTCCCAACTTGCTGGAATACATCGCAGGCTCGAGCATAATCTTTAGCATCCTTGTGTAAGGTAGGCCACCAAAGGCCAGCTTGCAGAACCTTCTGCACAGTTGCTTTCCCTGTGTAATGTCCTCCTATGATGCCTTCATGAGCTTCTGCGAGGATCAGTGGGCACTCTATTTCCATCACACATCTCCTTAGTATCTCATCAGGTCCCATCTTGTATAGCTGACCAATTACCAGTGAAAATTCGCAGCGCACACTACTAGCTGTTTCCTCTAGGGAATTGTATACTCACTTGGTGCCATTCCTATTGACAGGAACTAGACGATGTCTATGAAGTGGTCATCAATCTTTCTAATGGCGAGAAACTATGCATCCGATAGTGTATCCTCCAAACTGGTGGGTTCTTCTCCATGTTCCAACCTCGACAAGTGGTCAGGGCCTTTATTCATTCTTCCTGGCTTAACTATGATTTCAAAATCATATTCCTAGAACAGAAGAAGCCATATTTATATTCACCCCCCCAACACTGGCTTTTTGATGAGGTATTTCAGCGTAGAGTGATCAGTAAACATTTTAAAGTGTCCTCCCAACAAATAGTGGCGAAAGTTCTGTAGCGCATACACCATGGCCAATCCTTCTCTTTCTGTAGTGGTGTAATTAATTTCAGCTGTGGATAGCTTCCTGCTAGAAAATGCTAATGGATGGTCAATGTATCCTGTTCTTGGCTGTGCTAGCACAACTCCTAATGCAATGGAAGACGCATCGAGATGCACATGGAACTCCTTACTCCAATCTGGAAAAAATAGAATAGGCACAATGACCATCTTCTATTTCAGTGTGTCGAAGCTTGTTTGGCATTCTTCTGTCCAATCAAAATGGTAGTCCTTCTTCAATAGCTTCTTCATCGATTCTATAATCTGGGCGTATCCTTTGATGAATTTCCTGTAATAGCCGGTGTTCCCTAGCGCAGTGCGCAGTTGTTTGACTGAAGTAGGAGGTGGAAAATCAACTATAATTGCAATTTTTGATGGATCAACCAACAATCCCTGCTTGCATACAATATGGCTTAATAACACTCCAAATGGTGAGAAGAAGATGCACTTCTTCAGATTCAAAGCAATTTGACACTGCCTGCATTTATCCAACATTAGCCTTAGACATTCAATATGATTTTTCATCAAACTAAACATAGTCGAGTCATCAAAATATGCTTCTAAAAATTTATGCAAAAATTCTTTGAATGGTTCGACCACCACCCTGGAAAATATGGATGGGGCACTCTTCAGTCTAAATGGAATTACTGTATATTGGTAGGATCCCCATTATGTGGAAAATGCAGACTTGTGGTGGTCCTCCTTGGCAATCTAGATCTGATGGTATCCTAAAAATCCATCTGTAAAAGAATATACCTCCTAGCCTCCCATGTTGTCTAATACTTCATTAGTGAATGGTGTAGGGAAAGGGTCATGCAGACAAGAATCATTCAACTTCCCGAGGTCCACACATATCCTGATTTCTCCTGTCTTCTTGTCTTGTACCACCATAGCACCGATCCACTCTGATTCTTTGACAGGTTCTATAATTCCTGCTTCCATCATTCTGTCAAGCTCAATATTCACTTTTTCCTTGTATTTTGGATTCAATTTGTAGGGTCTTTGCTTGACTGGCTTTGCACCTGGTTTCAAATGTATTCTCATCTCTCCCATAGTTCCTTTGATACCCTTCATATCAGTGAACTTGGTCGAAAATAAGTCCTGATATTCGTGCAACAACTCTGTAATCTTGTCAATGGTAGCAACATCCCAATAATCTCTGACATTGGAAAGCTTTGGTGTCTCCTCTGTTCCAATATTGACCTTTTTGATCTTGATTGGCTGACCAATAAATGGTAGCTCAATGCCTGGTCCCTCCACATCTCTTTGGCCTTCTGTTTCAGTGATGTTTACCTTCCTTGGATCATCGTCCTCATTGGCATTGATGTTGTAGCAAGTCTACAATTTCTGGAGAGGCACAGTCCATTCGTGCTCTTCTTGTTCCATAGGGAGGCTAGATGCCTCTTTGAATACCTTCTGTCTCACAATCTGTAATGATTGGTCTACTAAAGGATATTCACTTTCAAATAAAAAGGTGGTTACAACATTTCGAGTCATACCTTCCCAATCTGCAGTGATGAGGTGCAGCTTCGCTTGAAGGTACATGTTGATAGGGGTTGTGTCCAGTGTGTTAATGAATCTGTACACCCATTGTTCTTGAGGAATGTCACTCCAGGCCTCTTCGCATCTTTGTACATGGTCCTTTGGGTAACTTCGACTGGTATACCTTACTTCGCAACTTACTGCTTGTGCTGAGAACCGTGCTATCAGCAAGGTTCGACATTGTGTCCAGTCTGTGATATTTCTTTTATGCATCCCCCACCATCTTGCTGGTGTAGATTTCAGGGCCTCATTCATTGCCAACAACCTCTCTTGTGTTGGTACATTTGTTTCAAAATCTGATAGGAAGGTTTCTAATGGGTTCAACCCATCAAATGTGGGTAAGTTATTCACTGTTGTGCCAATCCAAAGAACCTCTCTGGTTAATCTAGCACATCTTCTAGTAGATACTTCATACATCTGGTTCTGCCAGTTCTCCAACACTTCTTTTGAATTTGATGAACACGCACTATCACTTTTCCAACTTAGATTTCCATCGGCTATAGGGTTGATATAATCCTGCTGTCTGGCTGTTAGTTTGTAAATATTTTCCAGTTCGTATGCATGGTCTTCTTCTCAGATGGGCTCTGTGTATCGCTGACCCTCATATGGATCTAAGGGTGCAATGAACCTAAGGCCATCCCTTTCAAAGGTCATACGCCTTTTCTTTAAATCAACAACAATGGAATTGTTGAATGCCCATTCAATTCCTAACAAAGCAAGGTAAGGGAAACTGTCATCAACAATTTCAATTACTTCAAAATCTGCAAATGATCTTAATCCATCGATGTCCACAGGGACATGCTCCAGTCATCCAAATGGGATGAAAGCTTGCTGATTAGCCATCCTAAGTCTTATAGGGGAATATATTAACTTCATTTTTCCCATCAGTGCCCAAGTTTGCTTCGTCATGACATTGACCTCCGACCCTAAGTCGAGGACCACATAGTCTATGTCATATTCTCCTATTTGAGAATTCAAGTGTAATTCTTTATTTGTCCTTCTCTTTTTCCCAATTTGGTGTATTGTCTTTCTCAGTAAGGGGTCTATCCTTCCTAGCTCATATTGTCTAATTAAATTCTACAACTCTTGTACAATGCTTTTATCTTGAATCAACTTAACACAAGTGCATAGAAATTCCATGAGTTTGCTTACCTCTTTTCCCTCTTTGGGTGAAGAAGAGTGATCGAATGCCTGAGGCATTCCATATTCTCTTATTTCTGGTTGTGTTTTTGAGGACGAACATTGATCTTCTTTGAACTCTTGCCCTGCTTCCTCAAATATTTGCCTTTCTTTCCTTGCATCAAAGGTCTGGGTATTCTCTGCAGCTTTCCTGATACCTGAGTCCTCTGTGCTCTTTCGTTGGGTCATTCTATCCTCTCTTGTAGCAGTGCCTCCTCAAGTAATAACAATGACTCTAGGGTCTACTCCGTGAGGTTCAACATATATTAGTTGCACTTGAGGGTTCTACTGAGGTCCTCGTCTTTCCTGAAGCTTATCTAGAAGCACAAGGCAATCCTCAATGACATTCTCGAAGGAGTTGCAATAACTGCAAGTGGTACAAGGGTTTTGATAGTCCCTTGCTAGATGTCCTGACTACATGCAGTTATAACATATTATTTGTCCTCGACCTCGACCCATACCTCCTCCTCGTCCTTTTCCTTTGAATCCACCGCGAGGGTTGAAGTTTCCTCTTCCCGGGGAGTTATACTGCACATTGTTTCCTTCTTGATGTACTTCACCTTGGATCTTGTATATGTCTCTTGATCTTTCATGCATGAGATCATAAGCTCTACAATCTCTGTCATTGTGCCCTATTGATTTGCAGAATGTGCAATACAAGTTCATGGGTGTTTGAACATACTTCTACATGTAATAACACTCACCAGGGCGATGTCAATTTCTGCATACTTCGCACTAGGGTAATGTGACTTGCTTCAAAGGGTTTAGAGCTCCAGAAGCCAAGTATTCATGGAATAGGGGACAATTCTCCTTGTCATGGCCTTCCGATTTGCATCTGATACACCAGATGTCTTTCTTTTTATTATTTCCCTTGTCCTTTTTCATGTCCTCAACTTGCAAAGACAAACTAGTTAATTGACTCATGATCTGGCTCATACTTGAGCTGGATTCTCCCATAGGGGCCGATTCAAGATTCATGGTGATCTCCAATGCTTCTGCCTGTGAAGAAATATTCTGCTACATCAGGGGAAATCTGATATGTGGTAAAAGAGCAACGATGAACCATTCTTTGTTCTGCTCTTCTGGGATCTTGAAAGTCAGACGGCCTATTAGGGTCTTGAATCTCTGGTAGAACTCCCAAACAGGTTCGACTACCTTCTGCTTGATCTCCTTCAGATCTGTAATACATTGTGAATCCGACTTAGGTTTCTTAAACTCTGCAATCAATGCGTTCTTGATCTCACTTAGTGGCTTAGGCCGCGCAAGTCCTTGGACAAGCTTCATGTACCAACTCAATGCACAGTCTCTCAGTGTAGTGCTAAACTGGTTTCTTTTAATAGCTTCATTGGTAATATTTTTAATGTTCCATACGGCCTCACACAGGAACCAGTGCTGATGAGGATCTTTAGTTCCATCTCCTCTAAATATAGGGAGCCTCATCTCATCTGCCATGAAGTTGCCTAGGTTTCCTGTCTGAGTGGATGCTGAACTGCTAGTAATAGTGCTCTGCGGACTCTATTGATTCAGAATATTCTTATTACTTAGCGTTTCTGAAACAAGAAAAGGATTGATATTACTTACTTCAGTAGCCTGTGCAGTTCTTGAGGTTTTTGGCTCATTTTGGTGAATTTCTTCAACTGCTTCTTCCTCTGCCTCAGCGGGTTCTGAACGTTCTTCGTCTATCAGATCTGCCTCTTCTCCACTATAGAAACCCTCTTCCCCGTAGTTTTGCTTAAATAGGTTCTCAAGGTGAACCCCTCTGAATACTCTTCCACTGCACGTATGTCTAGCTTCTGTGTCACTGTCGCTGTCCGAATTCTTAAACATTAGCCTTTTCAAATCCACCCAATCTACTGTATCTTTAAGACGTTATTTTCAAGCAACAACATATTGATTCTTAGCTTCAGAAAGTGCAAAATTTTTCCTCTGGGTCCTTTGAAAAAGTATCTCTCAGCTTGGCTATACGATTCTACCCTGTCAACAAAAAATTCGGTAATATACCCTCCAATGGTACTATCGAACCAGTGATCTACAACTCAGGATACGTTGCTATCGTCTCTTTTAACCTTTTGGATATACGCTGGAGTCCAAACCACATGAGATCTAGGTATTATCTCAGACTGGGTATCAACTAACCTAGCCAACCACTCAAACAACTCTTGGTGGATTCCTCCAAAGAAGATCTCGTGAATGTCGGTGAAGATGTATCTTTGTAGCCAATATTCAGTACTCAACTTAGGTTTCTTTTTCTGGGCTTCAACGAAGTCCCTCTCCTGATATTCTATCCACTTTTGAATCTCTATCTTCGATGGGAACCACCTTGACATTCCCTCATGAAGATTTCTGTCCCGACAATGAAACCATTTGTTGGCATAGGGGCAGACCCAGGGTTCAACTCCAAGAGTGCACTAACAAGCCCTAGCTATTGGTCCTTCCGACAACACTTGCGAAGAAGATGCAGTCTCACCTGAAGAAGCTATGAGGGGGTTGCAGGACAGACATGTCTAAAACCAGGGGAATATCAAGTGGATCTCACAAAAATCATCATAATCATCATGTATCAGTTTCCTCCTTTTATCTATTCTGCACAGTTATATATCTACTCTAACATAGTATGCAATAACACAATAACAATGATAGATATCAAGGCATCAATCACACACATAACACCATATATACGTGGTTCATCCTCTCTCTAGGGCTACGTCCACATAACTGTGCTTATGATTTATTAAGGTAAAACATACAGTTCTTATCTGCGCTCTTAGCTAGCAGATCTTCTTTCTTCTCTTCTCTTCTCTCCCCTTCCTGTGCACCCAACTGTAGGACTTGACCTTTGCACTCAGCTGAAGATCTTACAATACTAGAAGGCTTTCTCACTCGGCACTTCTCTCTCACAATACAATAATCTCTCACCACAACAATAGAGCTAGATTAACAATAATATCATACCAACCCAACCCAGGTCCTCTTGTCCTTTATTTATACATTACAATATCTCACCGACAGCCTTAGGCCGAAACCTAGGTGCCAAAACCCTAAATACCAAAAACCCTAGGTGTCTAAAACCCTAGGTCAACTTGATCTGCTTTTTCTGGGCTTCACTAGGCTGTCTTTCCTTCCTTCTAGCGTGGTACTCCAAGGCATCCAACGGTGGCTTTATCCGCTTGCTGAGTTGTCCTCGATCCCTCTTCCTTACTGATCTGTCAACCTTGATCTTTTCATCCAACAACTTGATTTTCCATACTTCACTCCATCTTCTCTGCTCTTTTGCTCACTTCGACCCAGTGACAGTGACTGTGTCTCCCACGAAGTTCATTTTTTACCTTTTCTTCGTTGTTCTTCACTTCCTTCCATAACCAAGGGCCAATAGGCCCCCAACACTCAATTTGGATACTATAGGAAGAAGTTATGATTGTTTTACCTGGAACACCTTCTTGAGACTAGTTA